>SJYC01135949.1:0-16596 GCA_006408675.1 Madoqua kirkii
ACATCACCTTTGTTCCCTGCCATGTGAGCCTCTCTTGGGTGGCATCTAGCTTCATCAAAGTGTGCAAGCCAATAAGTAAACAGAGAGAGCGCCAATGAGATGGCCGTCCCAGCCTTTGTAACCTAATCTCAGGAGTGACATGCCATCACTTTGATTATTCTGTTCATTGGAAGCAGTTATGGTGAGGAGATTACCCAATGGTGTAAATACCAAGAAGCAGAGAACATTAAAGACCATCTTTGAAATCAGTGTTGTTCTTATAGAACTTACAGTTACAAATTAGAAAAAAATTAGAAAATCCTAAAAAGCATAAAAAGAGTAAAAATTGCCCATAGTGCCACCAGAAAAAAGATGATCACTGGCCATATATCTCCTTCCAGATTTTTTAGTGTGTGAATACACATAAACTTTTACCAAAATGGAATCGCTGTTTTGCAACTTGTTTTATCTTGTTTGAATGGAGGCGATATCTTTCTAAGTCATGTACATTGTCACTGTTTAATGGTTACAGAGTATACCACAATGCGGATGTTCTTTATTTTTTTATTCCCTTATTTTTGTTGTTTGAGTTCTTTAACTGCCCATTTTAGGCTATGAGGAAAAAAGATGAAACTGCTGAACATTGTAAGGAAAAGTATACAAAAATGGAGCTGTCCTCTGCAATCTGACGTTATAAAGCACTCTGCAATCTGACGTTCTGGAAATTCATGAAGTTTCATGTTTAGACTCACTTTTAAGTTTAGGGATATGGAGAAATAGGTTGACATATTTACATTTCCTAACTGTGCACTTAATGTTATTTATGGGTTTTTGTAGCCTGCTCCATACACTTCTGTGTCAATATTTTCATTTGGTTTTCTCAAACTTGGAAAGTAGGAACAAGAAGTGAAGTGAAGTGAAGTCGCTCAGTCGTGTCCGACCCTTTGCAACCCCATGAACTGCAGCCTACCAGGCTCCTCAGTCCATGGAATTTTCCTGCAAGAATACTGGAGTGGTTTGCCGTTTCTTTCTCCAGGGGATCTTCCCAACCCAGGGATCGAACCCTGGTCTTCCACACTGTAGGCAGACGCTTTACCATCCTAAACCACCAGGGAAGCCCCAGGAACAGAAAGATGTCATCTCAAATTAGAAATGGATGAACTGAGCCCTGGCAAGTGACCAGCTGAGCCAGCTGCATCTTGCTCCCAGTTCATTTGTTGGTTCAACAAACACGTCCAAGCAAGTATTATGTGCTCAGCATCAGACCAGGCAGCATGTGGTGTATAATGCTGGACAAAATTACTGTGGCTTTTTCCTTCCCAGACCTGGTTCTTCTCAGAGTAAAACATGAATCAAATAATCTCCCCCTTTTTAAGTTTAGGGATATGGAGAAATAGGTTGACATATTTACATTTCCTAACTGTGCACTTAATGTTATTTATGGGTTTTTGTAGCTTGCTCCATACACTTCTGTGTCAATATTTTCATTTGGTTTTCTCAAACTTGGAAAGTAGGAACAAGAAGTGAAGTGAAGTGAAGTCGCTCAGTCGTGTCCGACCCTTTGCAACCCCATGAACTGCAGCCTACCAGGCTCCTCAGTCCATGGAATTTTCCTGCAAGAATACTGGAGTGGTTTGCCGTTTCCTTCTCCAGGGGATCTTCCCAACCCAGGGATCGAACCCTGGTCTTCCACACTGTAGGCAGACGCTTTACCATCCTAAACCACCAGGGAAGCCCCAGGAACAGAAAGATGTCATCTCAAATTAGAAATGGATGAACTGAGCCCTGGCAAGTGACCAGCTGAGCCAGCTGCATCTTGCTCCCAGTTCATTTGTTGGTTCAACAAACACGTCCAAGCAAGTATTATGTGCTCAGCATCAGACCAGGCAGCATGTGGTGTATAATGCTGGACAAAATTACTGTGGCTTTTTCCTTCCCAGACCTGGTTCTTCTCAGAGTAAAACATGAATCAAATAATCTCCCCCCAAATAAAGTCTCAAACTTTAAAATTCTGCAGTGGATGAAAAGATCATGGTTTGTGCAGTGTTTACATATAAAAAGTCATCTGCCACACTCTTAAAATTTGTACGCTCAACTGTGTGTGATATTTCTAGGGCCTTCTAAGAAGGAAAGGTACTAAGATAGTTTGTTTAGAAAACATAGCTCCCACCCTCTTTATGTATTATTATTTCAGAGGTGGCAGGCGTGTTCACAGCGTAGATGGTGGTGATGGTTCCATGGGTATATACTTATTTCCAAGTTCATCAGGTTGTATACATTAAACATATACAGCTGTCAACCGTGTCACAAGTTAATGCCAGTTGTGCCTCAAAGTGATCTTTTAAAAATAGGGCTAAAACAACCATCAGCCACGTTTTTGTGGATTAAATTATAATTTCACATCTCAAATTTTAAGTTATCATTTCAAAAGCCAAATTTTAATTCAGCTTCCCCAAACACAGAACTTAAGTCAAGAAGGTATTTTTCACACTGTACAGTCAGGGCTCCTTATGTCCCTGAAAATGAGAAAGTATAAGAGAAGACTTATGGACATTTTCTCCCAACTTGATCCTTTAGCTGGTGGCTGTTCAGCAAAATCAATTTTGCAAAATGTTATAAATATCTGCTATTTACCAGGAACCTGGAGAGGACAGACTAATAAGATCGTGATCCCTGGTGTTAGGGGATTCATAGCCTAATAAGTGGGATCTGACAGACCAGAGGAGAATTTCAAAATAAATGCCATGAGAGGCAAAGTTGGGGTGAAACAGAGGAGGGGGCATCAAGCCAAGTGGAGGTAAGAAGAGGAAAGTCAGAGAAGGCAATGAAACAAGGATGTTTTTAGCTTCAAGTAGCAAACCTCTAACTCAAGCTGATATAAACCTAAGTGAGGAAAAATTTTATCAAACTGGGAGGTCAGGAGAAGAACAAACTCTCGGTGCAGTAACTACAGTGCCTCAGAAATTCCATCACCGTCTCAGTTCTTTCCTTGTCTAGTGGCAACTGGCAACCCCAGTCGAACACCAGTACTTAGCTGGTGTCACGGTGACGTCAGCAATTGCATCAGAGACAATGACATAGAGAGAGGAAGAAGGGCACGAGGCCAGGATTCTCGCAGGGGACTTAAATGGGCATCTTCGGTGCAGTAACTACAGTGCCTCAGAAATTCCATCACCGTCTCAGTTCTTTCCTTGTCTAGTGGCAACTGGCAACCCCAGTCGAACACCAGTACTTAGCTGGTGTCACGGTGACGTCAGCAATTGCATCAGAGACAATGACATAGAGAGAGGAAGAAGGGCACGAGGCCAGGATTCTCGCAGGGGACTTAAATGGGCATCTTAGGCAAGATTAAGGGTCAGCTTTCACAAGTATCAAGAAAGGTTTTCCCCAAGGACTTGAGACCCAGCCTGTCTAAAGATAAGTAGGGCCCTTTCTGGTCTCTGAGTGTTAGAGACGGAGAGAGAACCGTCTCGGAACATGCGAATGCAATGCACACAGAAGATCACAGTTGTTCTGGGGATCCCAAGCACTCCTCCTTGGCTGGACTGGAGAAGCAGTGTAGAGGCCAGATGAGTGATGAGGGACTAGGCTGCTAGGGAAGGTGAGGATAGATTATGAAGGATAGTACAAGCCACACTAAGAAAGGCAGGTTTTATCTTGAAGGAGCTGGCAGACCACTGAAAGATTTGAAGTAAGGGAGCTCATAAAATTCCACGGGGAAATCCATGGAACGGGTTGGGGGGTAGGGCAAGGTCTGAGTCCTAGAGAGTCAAGTTGGGAGGAGTCTGAATGGTGCCAGGTCCCTGGTTCAGTGCGTGAGTTGAGGGGAAAGAAGGAAGATCAAAGGGGTGATTCTGGTTTTTCCTAGGGCTTCCAAGTTTCCCTAGAGGACTGGATAAACGTGATAACACATGTGGGAAAGTCAGACTCCAACAGCTGGCTGCATAGACCAGACACAGTAATACAGACTGGAATGATAGAGACTGGTTCTCAATAGTTGCAGGATATTGGCCAGTGGGCTGGCTGAAAAGCTTTCATCAACGCCCATCGCCTACTGATAGTACTTGTGTTGTACAAGCATGACTGTGGATGTGATATTTGCCAGCAAGGCACTGAACAGATATCCTGTGAGTTAATAGTCTAATAATTAAATTTGCATGATTTAAGCACCTTGGTGAAGCTGCTAATAAGGTGAGTTAGGCTTCAGAAGCAATTTCTCCCTCCCTAGTGTGTGTTTGGGGTGTGTGTGTGTGTGTGTGTGTGTGTGTGTGTGTGTGTGTGCGCGCGCGCGTACTCATCAAGTCTTAAAGCATACAGGACAGAACTTCTCCACTTTGCATATTTTGCAAAGGAGCCTCTTCTTGGAGCTTCAAGTGTGTATAACTGGAATGAACTATGCATTTCCCCAGACCTGCCAGGTTTAGTCATCATGTGAGGGTAGCTGGTTCAGTCACAGCTGACTCATTTGTAGTCACAGAACTGTACTCCTTTTGATCCCACTATGTAAGCATGGTTCAGACAGAAGCAAGAAGTGGAGCGATCCCTTGACGTGATTACTCACATCTGTTTCTAGCCATCCTGCTGAGTGTAGGTGGGGACCGGTGGCCACAGAGAACCTCCTGCCCAGGCACTTCTGCCCAACCTCTCTTCTCTCAAAGGACATTTTCATCTAAATATGTGCCAAGGATTTCTGATGTCTTGAAGTTTTCAATCAAACCCCAGAGTTTTCTACATCGGCCTTTCCTTTTGTAGCAACAAAATAGACTGGAAAAAGTCTAGAAGTTGGACTTGTCCCTTCTGAGCTTGAATCCTAGCTCTGCCTCTTAGCAGCTATAAGCTTGACTCCCTGCATATAGGGGAAAGGGTATGTGATTTTGTACCCAGTAGAAGAGAGTTTATATCTTAGTTCTGACACTGATTAGATATGTGAGTCTGGACAGTTATGGTCCATTTTCCTTCATCTGTAAAATGGGGTTAAAGCTAAGTCACTTCAGTCATGTCTGACTCTGTGCGACCCCATAGATGGCAGCCCACCAGGCTCCCCCGTCCCTGGAATTCTCCAGGCAAGAACACTGGAGTGGATTGCCACGTCCTTCTGCAATGCATAAAAATGAAAAGTGAAAGTGAAGTCGCTCAGACATGTCCAACCCTCAGCGACCCTCATGGACAGAGGAGCCTGTAAGGCAAGATTTTCCAGGCAAGAGTACTGGAGTGGGGTGCCATCACCTTCTCCAAAATGGGGTTAATACTGCTTAATTTTAGTGTCGACAAGGTGATGGCATTCAATAAAGTGATTGGTAGAGATGCAATCACATAAGAGCAGCTCCATATATTACAGCTATTGCAATTATTGATGTCTTAGGCCCTGTGTCCTAATCTGAAACATAGGAATAATGAAAACACCCAAACCCCAATGTTTATATGAGCACTACAGTAATACTTCTAGAACAGGTTTCTCATCCTCACCCTCGGCACTCCTGACTTTAGGGGCATCCTAATTCTTCCTTGTAAGTTGATACCCTCCAGATGCCAGTGCCATTCACCAGCCCCAGGTGCAGCAGCCAAGAGCATCTCCAGATATTGCCAAGTGTCCCTGATGAGGGAGTGGATTCCTTCTACTTGAGAACAGTGGTTCTAGAATATAGAAATCCTTGGGAAGTGTTAAATAAAGAAGAGTAGCCCTATTTCTAACCTATCTATAAGACCATGAAAAGAAGTATAGAAAGCAAAATATTGTATTTGTTTTTTGAACCTCTAGATAGTAACGCAAAAGTGAGAATAGTGGAAAAAATTAAACTTTTTTCGGCATGATTGTTGTTCAGTTGCTAAGTCATGTCTGCCTCTTTGCAACCTCATGGAATGCCAGGCTTCTCTGACCTCCACTGTCTCCCAGAGTTTGCTCAAACTCATGTATTTTGAGTCAGTGATACCATCCAACCATCTCATCCTCTGTTACCCCCTTCTCCTGCCCTCAATCTTTCCCAGCATCAGGGTCTTTCCAGTGAGTTGGCTCTTTGCATCATGTAGCCAAAGTACTGGAGCTTCAGCTTCAGCATCAGAACCTTCAGTTAGTATTCAGGATGGATTTCCTTTGGATTGACTGGGGTGCTCTCCTTGCTTCTTTGACCCCCTTGCTGTCCAAGGGATTCTCAAGAGTCTTCTCTCGCATCACAATTCAAAAGCATCAATTCTTCAGCGCTCAGCCTTTTTTATGGTCCAACTCTGACATCCAGACACGACTACTACAAAACCATAGCTTCGACTATACGAACCTATGTCAGCAAAGCGATGTCTCTGCTTTTTAATATGCTATCTAGGTTTGTCCCAGATTTTCTTCCAAGGAGCAAGTGTCTTTTAGTTTTGTGGCTGCAGTTACTGTCCACAGTGATTTTGGAAACCAAGAAAATGAAATCTGTCATTGTTTCCACTTTTTCCCTATTTGCCACGAAGTGATAGGACCGGATGCCTTGATCTTAGCTTTTGAATGTTGAGTTTTAAGCCAGCTTTTTCACTTTCTTTTTCACCCTCATCAAGAAGCTCCTTAGTTCCTCTTTACTTTCTGCCATTAGAGTAGTTATCACTGGTATATCTGAGATTGTTGATATTTCTCCCAGCAGTCTTGATTCCAGCTTGTGGTTCATCCAGCCCACCATTTTGCATGATGTACTCTGCATGTAAGTTAAATAAACACAGTGACAATATATATCTTTGAGGTACTCCTTTCCCAGTTTTAAACCAGTTTATTGTTCCATGTCCAGTCCTAAATGTTGCTTCTTGACCTGCATACAGATTTCTCAGGGGGCTAGTAAGGTGGTATGGTATTCCCATCTCTTTAAGAATTTTCCAGTTTGTTGTGTTCCACAGTCAAAGGCTTTATATAGTCAGTGAAGCAGAATTGGATGTTTTTCTGGAATTCTCTTGCTTTTTTTAATGATCTAACTGATGTTGGCAGTTGAACTCTCCCAAGTTCAACTCCAGATACAAACCACAGTTGGGTCATGCCACCAACCTTAAGAGAGCAGTTGTGATAACGGGATTTGCAGTCATTTCTGCTATAGCCTGATGTGTTCAGGGATTGAAAATGGTGACCCCCCACTCACCAGCCCCGCCATCAGGCCCCTTTGGATGATTACATAAATCAGATTGACTTTCATTGTAAGCACGTATCTGTTTTATCTTTGGCATGATTTTTTCATATCCAGTTATTTTTTGTCCCTTCCCCTTGGAGAGGAAAGGTCACTTCACACCTATTATCACTTTCTATTCACTGATCAAATTTTAAAGTAACAGTAATGTTTCAAAATTTCTCCACCCCATCATAAGAGCTAATTGCATATGTCCACAGATGTGTATGTAGTTTTGAAATACTCTGACTTTACTTTTAAATTTATTTTAAATTTATTTTTCTGATTGGAACATTAATTTCTTTGGGCCATGAAAACTTTATTTAACCATTATTTCCTCTTTCAAGGTTTCATTGTGTTGGTAAAAAATAAAAAGTACACTGCTTTAGTGTCTGGAAAGGTGTGGGGGCACAATTCAGCCACTTATTAATAGAAATGGAGGAGGATTGTAAAAGGTATTTTTTTATGCTTAGAAAGGAAAAAATAGCCCAACACACACACACACACACACACACACACACACATTGCATTTTTTAAAAATAGTTCTGTGTATAAATCATTGGCATGAATTATCTCAATTGTAAGTCAAATGGTTCTCATTTAAGTGTTCTAAAATATGCTTTTAAGTCGATTGTGGAAAAATCAGGGAGAAATCTGCCTTTACATACTTTGTATGTTTTATTACTATTCAATATATACATTTTGCTACTTTAACAAAGAAAATGCCAATTCTTATAATAGCATTACTGTCAAATTAAAGATTAGCCTTTCTCTTCCCAAACATATTTTGTGCTTAGCTCAAAGCCAGGAATGACATTTTAGGGTATTTAACAACATGCCTGATGGAAAGTAGAAATTCTCTATTTGATCAAAGAAAACATAAATAAATGTTGAGGATAAATTCAGCTTTAATAAGTCTTGGCTTTTTTTTCTTTTGTAAGATTTCAAGTCCCAACAGAGGATTCTGATCTTATCTGGAGATCTCCTATAAAAAGACCTTCAAATTTGAAAATTGCATTTAATCTCTTCATAAAGAGAGTAAGAGTTTTTCAGTATGAGGCAAATGGCAGGAAAAAGACGCTTGAGCTCACAAAGGCAAAGCCACTGTTACTTTAAAAGGCTTTAAGAAAATGCTAATGCTGAACCTGAATGATTTAAGATGGAAATCCATGAAGAAAAGCATTCCTGAGCCAACATTTCAGCTAGGGCTCTGGCTGGCTGAAGAAACGGAGCCCTTGGTTATGGGAGATGCCCCTGGCATATGGAAAGTTCAGAGTTGGGCAGAAGCCAGGGGCGGGGTGAAGGGGACTTAGACTCTAAAAATACAGGCCAGTGAGGAAGCTGCGCGTCTTCATCAGAGCTGAAACTAGAACAGGCACTTACTAAGCTGTTGGAAGCTGAAAGGATCAACTCCATAAGCTGGAGTGGAGGAGGCAGGAATTGGGGAAGGCTCCAAAATTCACGTGCAATTCAGGATACCCTTATTCAATTCCTGGGTCAGAAAGATCCCCTGGAGAAGGGATAGGCTACCCACTCTAGTATTCTTGGGCTTCCCTGGTGGCTCAGCTGGTAAAGAATCTGCCGGCCATGTGGGAGATCTGGGTTCTATCCCTGGGTTGGGAAGATCCCCTGGAGAAGGGGATAGCTACCCACTCCAGTATTCTGGCCTGGAGAAATCTATAGATGGCATAGTTCATGGGGTTGCAAAGAGTCAGACACCACTGAGCAACTTTCACTTTCACTTTCCAGGGACTCCACAACAAGTGAGGGAAGAGGGAACCAGCACAAGTCATAATGTGTTGGTTGCCAGCAAAAGCCCCTTTGTCTGTTCCTGAATCCCCTCCTCCTCGCTCCTCACTACACGGTCCCCAGAACCACCCCTCACTTGGTCTAGGTGCTTACCAGTCCATATTATAATTCTCTTCTGTTTTCTATTAATTTTGCCATTTCTTCTGCATGAATGTGAGCCCCGTGAGCATCGAGTTTATGTCTCTTTTGTTTATAGCTTATATCAAGCACTTGCCTACTGGTAGGCTCCACGGTGATTTTGCCATGATTGAGGCTGAGATTTGAATCAGGAGTGTAGGAAGTTCAGAGAAGGTCCATATCAAAGTCATATCTAAGAGGTGAGTTCTCTGTCTTCAGCAGATGTCCTTTGAGGCCCGACTCAGCCTCTAAAGGCATCACCTTCCTTTCTTAGAGTGGGCAAGTGGTATGTCTGATTCCATCACGGAGAGAACCTATACCAAGAGTATGAAGTAACTCATGGCCGCATTGGCTTCAGCCTTCTGGAAAGGTCTTTTCTTTCCATATGACTCCCATGGGATTTTCATTTTTAAACTTTGCTTTTGTGGCTCCAGAAATCCTTCCAGACAAATGGCTGGTTCATTTCTGAGGTGGCGATTTATGTCCCTGAAAGAATAATTCTCAGTGACGTGTCTCTCCTTCATCATAAAGGAATAACAAAACATTTATAAAAGGGAGACAGAGCTTCAGATGAGTGGGTATAAAAGTTCTGCACAATATCAGTGATTGAAAGAATATGCATATATTAATTAAGAATTCCAACATACTTCTTTTACAAGGCCCCTTATGAAAGATAGACTATTTTCCACATTTACTTTGTGTTGGAAGTGACAGATGAAATTAATATGCTTCATAAATTGCCATCACAGAGGGTCAATTAACAAGTGAACTAACCTTGTGAAAGTCATTTTGAAAGACTAGTTATATTTATAATATTCCCTGTCAAATTAGGGAAAAGTGAGAAAATTAGAAGGCTGTCAAATAAATAACAGTCTGAGATACTGAGTAATTGCATTTTTGATAAGGTAAATTAGTTTCCACGATTGTTGTTTTGAGTAACAGGAAATGAATCGTGGAAGCCCTGAAGATTTTAAAATCGCACGTGTGACTATGCATGTGTGCACGAAAGTAGGTGTGTGTAGTGGATGTCTGTAGACCTCTGAATGCACAGCGAGGCAGAGAGGACAGTCACGTGAAGATTCAGATTGGAAGTTTTAATAAGGCAGGTCTGCATTCCTTAGCCAGGCCCATTCCCAGTTCCTCCCCCAAGACTGTTCTTCAGGTACCCCACCAACTCCCGCCTCTCGCTTCTCTCCTCACTGGGCTCCCCTTTCAGTCATTTGCATCTCTCCCGTGGCCCTTGAGAATTAGTGCCTGGGCATGTGCTCTGGGCTGGACAGTGTCTTTGTCCCTGGACAGGCATAGTTGCTTCCACCCTCATGGAGCTGAAACTGAACCCCCAAAGGAGGGAAGCAAAGTGAAGCTGAGGCTTTTTCTCTGCAGCACATTTGCCTCAAGGCTATAGAAGTACCAGGGAAACAGACCCAATTGGACCCAATTTAGAGCTATGGCAGGCTGATTTCATAGCTATTTTCAACCCAATGCACAGCCCAGACAGTTCTAGAAAGGCCACAACACACACACACACACATACACACACACACAAGGTGTTCTTGGAGAAAGGCCATCCTCTGCCAGGGAAGACACAGATGTGGCCAGGCCCCCTCTTTCTCCCCACATCCTCTGACATCACAGTTTCCTTCAGCAGAACCATGTTGTGGCTATGATATCCTGCTTGTGCCAGTTAGATCCTTGACTGCGTCCGAAGTTCCCGTCTGCCATATGAATCAGCAGAGCTGAAAATTCATCTGAAGTCTTGGTTGCTTGTCCCCATCCCTCCAAGACCTTTGTGAGACTTGGAGCCAGTCCACTCTCTTATCAGGATGTGTGTTCCCCATGTGTGAAATGAGGCTGTTTTGTAGCAAGGAGAATTGTTAAAAAAGCATTTTTTTTAGTAAAAGTTGTTATGTCCATATGTACACCGGAGCCCAGCACACATATGTGTGTAGAGCAAATGTTTCTTACCAAGTCCTGTTGCTTCCCCTAGGCTGTCTGCTTCTGGCTCCCTCTTGTCAGGGAATTTCCAAAGGCATGTGTACTGTGTCTGTGTGTGCACAGTATGTATTCACACACATTCTCACATGCACACACAGTTTTCTTTTCCCCTAGGATCTCTACTTTACAGAGTCAGAACTGAGTTTCAGTCAGGGGATGTGAGTTGTGAGAGGCCACCCCTTCAGGACGTGGGGTTGGAACCCAGTCAGTCTGATTCTAAGACCGTGTGCTACCCTGAAAGGTTATTTCTTCACAACTAACTTCCTCAGCTGGAAAAAATAGAACCCTTTCCTAATAAAGGAAAAACCCTTGCAAAATAATATGCCCCTGTATTTTGATTTCTGTCTGGCTGGCTGACAGCTTCCTATTCCAAGGTCCTTTTAGTGTTTTCTGCCCTTGGCTGCACAACCCATTTCTGTCCCTGGTCTGCCCACTGCAGGCCGATGCAGAGAGGCTGGCCAAGTGCGTGCGCATGCCAGTGTGGACCAGTTCCGAGTAGCGGTCTCTCGTGAGCTGCTCAGGGCTCACTGTTTGGTTGAAGGACAGACAAGCACTAGCCAACTTAGGCTGTAAGAAAAGCCCTGGATGAAGGCTGGCTGTACTCTACACATTTAAAACCTGACAGCTGGGTCTCAGAAGGAACAGAAATAGGCTCAGTTCTGGGAATTCCAGCCAGAAACTCTTGAAGACTTTTTTTAAGGCAGAACCAGTAGAATAAATCCTTGCCACCCACCTTCCATCTAAGCTCCCTTTGCATCATTTTGGGGAAAGAACTTCTGAATGGCCCAGGGTAGATCATGAGCCTGTCTCTCATGGACAGGACTGGGGGAAATAACATTGTGATTAAGACTCCCACCAGAGCGACAGGGGACTGGAGGAAGAATTAATGGCCCAAGGATAAGCAGAGCGCTGTTACTTATTCCAGCATCTAAGGAGGTCAGACTTCCAGATATCCCCCCAACGTATCATGAAACAAAATAAAACCAAACAAGCTTAACTGCTTATCTGTGGCTTCCAAACCTAAGCTGCAAATCTGCAGGCACAGCTCACGGGTGTGACAAAAGACAGGAGTTCACCTCAGAGAACCTGCACTTGACCCCAGCCTGGTACCACTCACTGTGCTACCTTGGGTTAAGAGTGCATCATGCCAGACCCTGTTGGGAGTACAAGTTATCCCAGCACATCTCCCAGGGGTCCCTGTGGGACCACAGATGACACAGCTTCTCAAAGTGCACGGGCAGCCCATACTCAGCCCATCTGGGTCTAAGGAGGAAGTATTGACATTAGGGTCAAATAGCAAGCGAAGCCCAAGAGCACATTCACATGTTTACGCTCTGTTTGAAACGCTTGTAAATATCTCTTCTGGGCCACTTACTTTTGTATAGTTGGAAACCGTGAATAAATAAGTCTTTATTTTAAAGGGGAGTTTTGAATTCTGAAGGACTGGCAGATTTCACAGCTACTGATATCTTGACAGATGTGTTGGTGACTTGAAACCTTTGAGCGCAGCTGTCTTTGAAATTGTGGATGCTGCAACTCTAGGTATTGATAACCTGCCTGGTGCATGCAGGCAGCCCTTTCTAGACACTGCCCAGTGTAACCCAGCCATCCTTTACATGCGTACTGCCTCTAACGTTTCAACCAACAACTGCCTTTTCAAAGGCTATTCCATACCCATAGCCCAGTAAACCAGTCAGACTCCTCAAAAGAGAGTGACGCTATCATTTTCAGAAGTTTTCAGCCCAAAGTTGAAGAACTCAGACCATGGGAGATTTTTAGAATTTTGGCATAGAGTGTTGGGTGGGCTGTGCCAGCAGATGATTTTCAAGGATTTTCACCAGCATAAAATGTTTGAGGTCCTTGGCATTACCAATTTACAAAGCGAGGACTTTAGAGGGACACAACTTATAATGAATTTTAATTGCCTGATATTCCATTATTTTAGTTGATGTTGCTAAACAATAGAATCTGGCATTGGCTAAGGAAGAACAGTTATTTGAAATATGTGCTGTTTTGAATAAACTGATCCTGACTTAATGAGCTTTTACTGGGTTTTATGCATGACTTACTACCCATATTACATTGCTAAGGTAAGCTACTTAAAACTATGGTGCAATATGATGTTTTTCAGTTCATTTGTCTGTTGCATTAATGATGGAATATATTTTCCAGCGCACAAATCTATTTACGATCAAGACATTGTTGTTCTGTAGATCAACTTAAACCCTTGCACAGTGTAATTTACCTGCTGTCAAATCTCATTTGAAGAGCTGTTGTCTGGCATTGCTCTAATCAAAAACATGCCCGAGTGTAATGAGCTATGCGTGTTGTGTCTAGTATTATTTATTTCTAATGAACTTTTGTTCACCACCCCCCACCACACTTTGGGAAACTGACAATCTATAATGTTTTCTATGGTCTTCTTCTTCTTTTTTAAACCAATTATCTTCCCAACTTGGGTAATGATTCACACACAAAAAAAGTGAATATTTTTGTTCTTCCCCAATGTGGCTTAATGGAAAACAGCTGACTAGAGAAATACATGGAAGGAACATCAGAATGATTCAGTATTAAAAAACAAAACTGGTGGTTAATAAGACAAGTGATGTACTGAACTAAGATAGCTGCAGTAAAGTTAGATCAGCTGGCCTCAAGGATGGAAGGTACTGTTGGGTTTGGGGAGCCTTGGCTGGTTTGTGAAATGCACTCAGTATGCCCCATCTTGGGCAGAGTATCCCCCGAGACTGCATGTCAGTGTGTTCAGCTGTGCAAGTTATTGAAGCTGTTTCCATTTGTTCCAATCACACTGCTGTGCCTAAGTGGGTAGATCATAGGACAGGCACACTTCACCTTTCTGTGGCCATTTCTAACAATGTACACCCAGTGGATGACTTCTATCCTTCATTATAGGTAGAAATCCAATCCCCTAGATTACGAGGAGTTCGTTACATCATATGCACACTGAATTTATGCAAAGACAAATATTTTGCTTGGAAGAAGAGAGAGAGCCATGGAAAGCCACGTCAGCCGTGTGACTGGTTCCTTACCTTTCTGCTCAGTAGACAGCTGCCTTGAGTGAGGGGAGGAGCAGCCCGAACCACTGCTGTGATCTCAGGGTGAGAATATTTCACAGCTGTGTGTCAGTCCAGTCTGAGAAGTGGTACATTCTGTCCATCTCCACCCTGTGGAGATAAGCCCACACTTATCTGAGGCTCCATGGAAGGTCAGCCATCTGCTCTGACAATAGGGACAAAAATGAGAGATGCTTCTACACTATATTTTCTGTGTGGATGTACTGATTTCAGAAGGAACTTTTGCGGTAGTCTTCACTTCATGTGTTGATTTTACGTCCTAAACATTACAGAAAACACAACCTCGCTTTTAGAGCTTCGGGACCCTGTGCCTAAACCTGGGTCTGTGCACAGCTCTTCCATAGTGTCTTCAACTTTGTTTGGTGTTGACTATAGGTTCTTGGGCATTTTCCTTCTCATCTTCAGCCTCTGCTCTGGGCAGCATGGTCTATCCTAGAAAGGATGTGGGAGTTAGGATCCAAGGTCCACCCTGTGTGTCCTTGGACACTTGCCCTCAACCACAAAATGGGCACTCCTGCCAACGTGACAAAGCATCAGGGAGGAATAACAGAGTTCCAAACTGCAGACGCATGTCCACCACAGAGGTGGCCCGACCGTGCATGCTGCCGCATACGACTGGGACTGTCATGCATCCTACGTTCTTACGCGGAAGCCCAAGATTCAGCACTTCTACTGAATCCAAGGCAGACCCTTAGCTTCTTCAGCAGGGTGAGGTCCATAGTGCTGAGAACTGCATTTGGGTGGAGCTGACATGTCTGAAGGCTAGCTGATGACATTGAACTTTGATGTCTTTGCTAACTTGTGCAGGGGGCAAAGAAACAAATCTAGAACAATAGCACAGAACCTTGGAGCCAGAGTTGTGTGTATATGAACTCAGCTCCACGTCCACTGTGTGTATGCTGATTATTTCTTTGTCATCCGTCCTTCCTTTCTGAATGACTAAGTAGTGATAGGCATTGTCTGGCTTAGGAATACTACACAGGACCTATAGCCTGCACTGGACCATCACTTTGTGCCCTCTGAAAGGTTTCCTTTTGAGGGACTAATCACTGAATGTATTAGGAACTCTGGATTTAAAAGAGAGTTAACCTAAGCTTTAAGACGGAAAAGGCAATGGCACCCCACCCCAGTACTGTTGCCTGGAAAATCCCATGGACAGAGGAGTCTGGAAGGCTGCAGTCCACGGGGTTGCTAGGAGTTGGACATGACTGAGCGACTTCACTTTCACTTTTCACTTTCATACATTGGAGAAGGAAATGGCAACTCACTCCAGTGTTCTTGCCTGGAGAATCCCAGGGACGGGGGAGCCTGGTGGGCTGCCGTCTCTGAGGTCGCACAGGGTTGGACACGACTGAGGCGACTTAGCAGTAGCAGTAGCAGCTTTAAGAAAACCTTGATCCTTTTCTCAACAGATCCTCTTTATCGTGGAGTTCTGAGTGTTTCTTTTTTACCTAATGATGTTTATCCTGGGTCACTCATTTAAATTGTGTGGTTTCAAAAAATGTTCTTCGGTGACCCTCATTTTGTATCTACATTATGAGTGTGCATGTGATCCTAGTGTATGTTTTTCAGCTCATTTACTCATTTATCCGTCCAGTAAGCCAGGAGTCCATGCCAGAACTGTGGTAAGTCCCAACTTAATATAGAAGAACAGACACAGAATGGTCTTTGCCTTTGTGAGAGGTTAATACTTGGAAGTCATATAATAAAAGATATATTCAGTTCAGTTAAGTCACTCAGTTGTGTCCAGCTCTTTACGACCCCATGAACTGCAACATGCAAGGCCTCCCTGTCCATCACCAACTCCCAGAGTCCACCCAAACCCATGTCCATTGTGTTGATGATGCTGTCAACCATATCATCCTCTGTCGTCCCCTTCTCCTCCTGCCCTCAATCTTTCCCAGCATCAGGGTCTTTTCAAATGAGTCTGCACGAGGTGGCCAAAGTATTGGATTTCAGCTTCAACATCAGTCCCTCTAGTGAACACCCAGGACTAATCTCCCTTAGGATGGACTGGTTGGATCTCCTCACCAGTTCAAGGGACTCTCAAGAGTCTTCTCTAATACCACAGTTCAAAATCATCAGTTCTTCAGGGCTTACCTTTCTTTATAGTCCAACTCTAACATCCATACATGACTACTGGAAAAACTATAGCCTTGACTAGATGGACCTTTGTTGGCAAAGTAATGTCTCTGCTTTCTAATATGCTGTCTAGGTTGGTCATAATTTTCCTTCCAAGGAGTAAGCATCTTTTAATTTCATGGCTGCAATCAGCATCTTCAGTGATTTTGGAACCCAGAAAAGTAAAGTCAGCCACTGTTTCCACTGTTTCCCCATCTATTTGCCGTGAAGTAATGGGACTGGATGCCACGATCTTAGTTTTCTGAATGTTGAGCTTTAAGCCAACTTTTTCACTCTCCTCTTTCACTTTCATCAAGAGGCTTTTTGGCTCCTCTTCACTTTCTGCCATAAGAGTGGTG
>SJYC01135950.1:0-10181 GCA_006408675.1 Madoqua kirkii
GGTTCTCAAGGTAAAGAGTACTGAAGTGGTTTTCCATTCCCTTCTCCAGTGGACCACATTGTGTTAGACCTCTCCACCATGACCCGTCCATCTTGGGTGGCCCACAGGACATGGCTTAGTTTCATTGAGTTAGACACGGCTGTGGTCCATGTGATCAGATTGACTAGTTGTCTGTGATTGTGGTTTCAGTCTGTCTGCCCTCTGATGCCCTCTCCCTGTGCCTACCATCTTACTTGGGTTTCTCTTATTGGACGTGAGGTATCTCTTCAAGGCTGCTCCAGTAAAGCACAACCGCTGCTCCTTACGTTGGACGTAGGGTAGCTCCTCTTGGCTGCACCCTTGTGGTGTCACAGCTGCTGCACTTGTGCACCAAAACATATATACAAATACTGAATAATTACCACAGTAATTGGCACACTAACCAAGTTCAATGGGGATCTAGTTTAAACTATTTCATATATGTCAAGTCTCTGGATTTTCATTTCATCATAAACTGGGAGGAAAAAAAGGAACAGCGTCAAAGACAGACAAGGCTACTACCTAGAGCTGGAGGGAATCAGCCTCACCCCAACAATGAGGGTGGAAGTGGGGCAGGTGAAAGTGGGACACATTCATAGATACCAGCGAAGATGGTCATAGTGCAGAGTAGTGAAGGCTGCTGCAAAGGCCGCAGGGGGACAGCTCCGCGGGAGGGGTGACATGCCTCACACACTACCTCACTGCACTTGGCGCTCTGACCTGAGTCTATAATAGTAATGCCGGCAGTATGTGCCCTCACTGTACTCAGGCACTCTGCGTGGAATTCTACGACACCTTCGATCATGGCATGACTGTTTAGTTGGGGGTTTTACTGCAAAACAAAACCACAGCGGTTTACAGCAATATGTGTTTATATTTTCTTATCCCCATGTCTACTGGTCAGTGGAGGTCCATCTGCGCTGGGCTGTGTTCCAGGTTGGTTTGGATTCCAGGAAGTCCCATGTACTTCCTCCTCCTCCTTGAGCAAGTGGCCACCCAGCTGTAAGAACCTAGCAGAGTGGATCTCAGTACAAGGTTTTTAGGGGTCATCTGGCAATGCCTGGAGATGTGTTTTGTTGTCACAAGTTTGTTCAGTTCAGTTCAGTTCAGCAGCTCAGTCGTGTCCGACTCTTTGCGACCCCATGAATCGCAGCACGCCAGGCTTCCCTGTCCATCACCAACTCCCGGAGTTCACTCAAACTCATGTCCATCGAGTCGGTAATGCCATCCAGCCATCTCACCCTCTGTCGTCCCCTTCTCCTCCTGCCCCCAATCCCTCCCAGCATCAGAGTCTTTTCCAATGAGTCAACTGTTCGCATGAGGTGGCCAAAGTATTGGAGTTTCAGCTTTGGCATCAGTCCTTCCAATGAACACCCAGGACTGATCTCCTTTAGGATAGACTGGTTGGATCTCCTTGCAGTCCAAGGGACTCTCAAGAGTCTTCTTCAACACCACAGTTCAAAAGCATTAATTCTTCGGTGCTCAGCTTTCTTCACAGTCCAGCTCTCACATCCATACATGACCACAGGAAAAACCATAGCCTTGACACCAGTTAGAGAAGGGAGTAATTACTGGCATCTAATGGGTGTAGGCCAGGGATGCTACTAGACATCCCACAGTGTTCAGGATGGTCCCCTTCAATTAAGAATTGTTTGGCCCTTAGTGTCAATAGTGCTGAGGTTGAGAAACTCTGTCATAATGGATGGCAGAAGCCCAAAAGGTCAAGCTAAGCTACACGAACATATTTAAAGCTTTTGTTCATGTCATATATGGTTGCATTTCATTCACCAAAGCCAATCGTATGGCCAAGTCCAAAGTCAGTGGGATCAGACTATGTACTCCTCCAACTTCCCTGGAGGCAGTGAGAGCTGGTCAAGAGTCACAAAGAGCCCTGTCTACTGTAGCGATGTTCCCATTCACAGATGAGGGAACCAAGGCCCAGAAAGACTGAGTGATGTGTTCAAGGTCACCCAGCTAATAGCTGGAACCCAGGCTCTGTCCTAGTCCCGTCTAGGTGGTCTGCACTACTCTGTATGGATTTGGAGTTTAGCCAAAGGAGAGGTCACTGGAGGCAGCCGTCATCAGCCTCAGCTTCCTCTCTGTGTAATGAGGGTGTTAAGGGTAGCTGGAGAGGTTGAGAAGATCGCGGTGTGGGTGATACTACAGTGCCTAAAGCATACCGAGTAACTGATAAACCTAACGTACTGCTTTTCCCTTTATTGAAAAAGACAAGGTGAGGTGGGTTTCTTCCCATTGAGGATGCTCACTGTGTTTTCTTGGATGTGAGTTATCTGGGGAAACTATCTACAAGCTCTCTTTTTTTCCAAGTTGTAAATCATCCCATTTTGTGCATCTTTTTGGTGAATTCTAGCATTTGGAGACTGTCTGACCTTCAGCTGTTGGTTAGAAGTCATGCCTACTGTTAAAACTGAGTCATCTGTCTTTCATCTTCTAAAGGCAATAAGCTAGGGATTCACATGGAATTTAGACAATGAAAACTTTTTGAGGTTTATTTAAAAGAAAGATCCCAAGTGAAACCTTGTGATTCTGTCTAACACAAGTCACTGCTTTCATTTTGTGGCTCTCACTGGGTCTCGCGGACATCCAGAACACAAGCTCAGTAATCCCAGCATGGCGCCCTGATTCCTGCTTAGAGGTGGTTACCAGTCTCAGTGAGTTTGTTGCATTAGCATCTTCCCTTTACGGTTGCATGGAATCAAAGGAGAGGGCTGCTTGGGCTGCTTGGTAAGTTCTGGTGTCATTCTTCTGAACCCTGGGCCTGTGTGCCAGGAACAAAGGGCCAGGTGTCGGTACACGTGTATATGAGCAGTCTTCTCTGTCAAGGGTCAGACAGTGATGTGACTGCCCCTTAAAGTCACTGCTGGCATCTTTGGACACATTCGGGTGATCCAAAGTATTGTTCCAGACCCGTGGGCACTGAAACACTGGAAATGAATAAGACCTTGTCCCTACCTCTGAAGGGTCTCCAGAGACAACAAGAAAACTCAAAAGCAAAAATTATTATTACATCATTGCTCTTTAAGGTATATACAGAAGGCAGAGTAATAGGCAGACTTCAGAGAGAGAGTAGGGCCTGGACACGGTGGGTAGGATGGAGACGAGTTCTCTAGGCAGGCACCCTGCAAGCTCAGCCTCCTTTGTGGCCTCGTTGTCTTTTGTTAATGGTGGACTGGGATATGTTTTATTTGGGGGCACATTTTTACCTACTAACATAACTTCTGTTCTCTGTTAAAAATCTTTACATGTTCCAGTATCAAGGGCTTGACTTCTAGAATTTTCTTAGACATTCCCTCTGTTCACCGCCCAGTGTTCTCTTCCCAGCAAACGCAGCATTCCAATTTTTCTCTTTGCAAAGTGGACCCCTAAAAGTCATCAAAGCCGGAGATGGAAAGTAGATGAATCTATTTCCAGTGAGGTTGTTCCTCTTGCCCTACCATAAGCATCCTCTTCTGGTCCTGGTTTTGTGAAAATCAGAATGAACTGGGTATAGAAGAACAGGAAATCATTTCTTCCAATTTATTTCTTGAGGAAGTATAAAACTTTGTAATTGTCAATACATTTCATTAAGAACAAAGAGAATAAGATTTAAATTATTAGGCAAAACAAATGATAAAGGAGTGAAGCAAGTTTCATTAAACATTGTGTCATCTATGCAAAGCTGAAACAGAACAGGAGAAGCGCACACACACACACACACATACACACACACACACACGCCAGATAAGGGAGAAGGCAGGTGAAGAGAAAGAAACTGCTGATGGAGCTAAGAATGAAAGGACAGGAAAAGCTTTAACAGCCTCTGCATTAATGACTGGGCCAAGGTTAAAATTTAGATAATAATTAAATGAATCACTGTTTCCAGTTCTTCACCAGCTCATTCAAAACCTTCCAAAACTCTAAGGGAATGAAGTGACTCATGCTGCCCAGCAGCAGCAGGAGACAGTCACGGGGACTAGGCTTTGGAGACCACTGCACGCGGCACAACTGGTCATACCTGGATTGGACTTTGGCCGTCTTGAACCATATACTCTTTGTAAGAATCAGTCCAAACAAACAGGACTTCTCAGCCAAGATCCATTTGGAGAAAGCAGAAAACTTGCTAGCGTGTGGTAGGCCACATATGGGATGAAGCATTTGTCTGATTTAGCAGCAAAACAAACAGCTCCGAACAAATGACAGAAATCAGAAAGTAAGTTTTTAATGTTTATCACCTGTGAGAGCATTGTCCTGCTCACCTCAATGAAAGCCAGCAGCATTAAACAACAACAACAACAACAAAAACCCTTTTATTTCTATGAGAAGTGATTTTTCTCCTGATATGTTTTTCAGATAAGCAGTGCTGGAAAGCAAAAAAAAAGTAAGAAATGCAGCTACTTTTGAGATTCTCTTGCCATTAGTTTCAGTTGCAGATGAGAGGGTGTGGACCAAGTGTAAGGGAGGAGAATAAAAACCTCCCACAGCCAGCCAGGCAGCAGGCCCATATCCAAGGCCGGCAGGTCTTTGGCTTGGTTAATAAAAGTTGGGAGTTACTGGACTGAGTTAGGGATGCAAGGGTTTAGGAACTGTTGTGGAATAAATCTGAAAAGAAAAAATATCTCAAAGCTAATAACCTAGTTTGAATTTGAAGTCTTTAGAAAGCTCAAAGTTATTAAAAATGTGCTAAAGGAAACGTAAGCCATATGATGCTACCAGGTAATACTTTAATGAGAACTGAAGGTTAATGAAACATTTGGTAGAGTTCACTGACAGAGTGCATGGAATCCAAATGGAAGGAGATTGAAAGTAAAGGACTCTGCTGCCTCTCACCTTAAGCTTTGAAAACCAGCTTCTGAAGGGCTCAACCTAAAGTTGCAAAAACAGGCATCTGTGCCCACGAGGAACCATTGTCTATTATTAATATGCTAATTTAGGTCCGCTCACCTAAAATTACCTTTCTAAAGTTGACTTTGTCTTACACCAGTTTCTTGACAGAGTTGGCCAGAAAACTCTTGGCAATGTGCAATTTCACGGAATTAATTAGTAGCACAGAAAACTGATCAGTTTTCAAGCATGTTACACATCATTCATTGGCAAAGGAATTATTTAAATTGGTGTTGACTGCTAACAGCTACACAGCTATATTTCTTGCAAAATGCTAAGGTAGTGAAAAAGGAAAGGACAAACATTTTCTTGAACCCAAACAATAGAAAGATTTCCTAACTTTGGAAGTGCAAGGAAGTGAAGATTGGCTTGGAACCACTGGTCACAAGTGTTATGAGTGTGAATACCCATGACTTAGGAAGTTATTGCAAATGAGTGCAGATATAAGAAAACCACAGGGCAAGCATAAAAATGAAGGAAAGTCTCACTCAGCCTTAGTTTGGGAAAGAAAATGGGGTAAATCAAGAACTGTTTATGTGCGAGTTACTGCCATCTTAGCAGGTTGCCATGTAGAACAGCCACACGGCTGTAATACCTTCTCTGATTTCTTTTTTCCTAGAAAATCTGGGAATCAGGAATCTTAAACACTCCTGCTTTAAGATGTTGGCAAACAGGGTTTAAACAGCGCAAGGACTAGCTGCATGTGAATGTGTCAGGGCGAGATTCAGCCCATGAGTTGCCAGCAGGAGGAGCCTGGTTCAGGGGTTCTGGGTGAGCCGGGTCAGGCCGTTACAGAGGGCAGGACATTCAGCACGGCTGGTTGTAGACCAGAAACTCACCTAGTGAAAAAATAACAGGTTTCGGGAAAATAAGGGGCTCAGCCCCCTGGGATAATTAAGAGGGCTCAGAAACATCTGAGGAATGAAGCCAAGGCCTCCAGCTACAGACACATTAAGTCTGACAATGAGATTGGAGGTGAAATGGGAGCCCGTGGCATTTGCAGGTCAACATCTCCCTAGAGAAGCCTTCGGCACGGGGGAAGCAGCACTGGCTGCTGGATGGGAGTGATGCAGGAGGCAGATGGGGCGCTTGCAATGAGCGGCCATGGGGCAGCCCCAAAGCATAACTGGATGACTAGCTTTGGGTGTACTGCTCATGTCTGCCCTCAGAAAGACAAGCACAAATGCCCTCTGGTGTATTCACCGTCCAGTGAGTGTTCATTTGTTCACTGATTGATTGATTTCATTTATTCAGTCAACAAATACTGATCACCTAGTATACGCTAACACTGGGGAGACACATGTGAACACCAAATCAATCTTTACTCAAATAGTTCAGAGTCTAAGGGAGTCTCAGCAGTATACGCCTGCAAACAAAACAATGCCCAGAGTCTCTGCAAGGAAGCAGTGGGCACGCAAGGAGGGATCTGAGTCAAGAAACCTGCCAGAGGATACAGCATCTAGACTCGCTTTTCCTAATGGATCCATTTTTAAAAATTTCATCCAGCCTGGAAACTGCAGTTGTTATAATGTCAGGACTGGCTCCTACTCTCTGAGTACCCACAGGTTATAATTAAGCACTGATATTCATAACAATGATTCCAAGCCCCTCCGGAGTTGAGAACTGCTTCCTGAATTTTCAGAGAAGGATTACAGTTTGTTTAATTTAGTTGGTATTGAGTGTTTGTCCTTGAGTTTTAATTCTCTGAAACCTGACATACACATGGAACATACTGCTCTATCCTGAAAAGTAATTTTATATCCATTTATCTAATTTGCCCTACAAAGGAGGTCGGTCGGGTGTTACCGTGGCCATTTTGCAAATGAGAGGATGGAGGTGATGGTTGGCAGAGAGGTCCCAAACCAGCTATAGCTGTGATCCAGGATTAAAACCAGAATCTCCTCCTCTCAACCTCTGTCTCCAAAACACAAAGTTAAGTGGAACCTAGCATTCTGTAAATGTTCTGAATAAAGTTTGAGTTTTCTGCACCGCTGTTGCATAATGGAAATTACTGCTACAATGTCTGTGATCATCAGCTCTCCCCTGGACACCTTCAGAAGATTCCCAACCAAGCTGCCCAGCCCCACTTTTACCCTTCAGTCCAATCTCCACACATCTTCCAGAATGATCTTTTAAAATTCAAGTCTGAGTTATTCCCTCACCGCCATCGCCTACCTCCTGACCCATACAAGGTTTTCTTTTTAATGGCTTTATTGAGGTGTAAATTCCCTCACCATATGTTGAGAGTTTAGCTAAGCTTCTCCATGGTACTGCTGCCTCCTCGGCATCTGCTTTGTTTGACCAAGCAGCCCGCAGTGACCTTACCCTGACACCAGGTGCTCAGGCGGGTGTGCGCTGCGGATAACAGCCCGCAGTCACTGCGCACGTGTTCCTGGCGTGACTTCCCCAGCAGCCCACGGATCAGTGTTCTCCCCTCACTCACCTCTCAGATAAGACCCCTATGAGGTTACCAAAGCCCTGTTGTCTTGATCTGAATTTGCCAACCTGACCTTAAGCCCGGGCACCCCACGCCGCTTCGCTTCCTTGACTTAGCAAAGGCACGTGCCCCAGGTCCCATTGCTGTCTGTCTTCACTCTTAACAAACTGTATTTTAACATCTTGACACCGTACAGCTCACTCATTAAAAGTATACAGTTGAGTGGTGTTTAATATACCCCTGGAGCTGCATAACCACCACCACAGTCATTTTTAGAACATTTTCATCACCTCAAAAGAAACTCTGTCCCCATTAGCACTGTCTGTCCTCCCCACCCTGAGCGGCCACCAGTCTACCTTTCACATAAAGGGCGTCATATAACATGTGGTCTTTTATGAATGGCTTCTTTCACTCGGTATAATGTTTCTGTTGTGGCCTGTGTCAGGGCCTTGTTCCTTTTTCTGGCTGAATAATGTTCCGTTGTACGGAGAGACTGCACTGCATTTAGCCATTCACTGTTGATGGACATCTGGGTTGTCTCCACCTTTTGGCTTTTGTGAATAACGCTGCTGTGGACATTCATGTCCATGTTCTTATGTGGACCTGTGTTTCATTTCTCTGGGGTATATGGTTAGGAGTGACTACTGCTTGAGGAACTGCCAGATTGTTTCCCAGAGTTGCTCCATGAGAGGGTCTTAATGGTGTTAAGTCGCTCTTAGGAAAGAGATCAAAACGCCTCACGCCGTCTAGGGCCCCAGCTGTTCAGCCCCCGCCCTTGTCACTCTGGCCTCTTTTCTCATCTCGGTCCCTCTGGCTTCTGGGCAGTTTCTGTGTCCACACTCTCTCTCCCCTCTTCCCTGTCCATTTCCCCCAGAGAGGCCTTCCCTGAGTGCCCACCCACCCACAATCTAAGTGGAATCTTCTGATTATATCCTTCTTGATTTAATAGTTATTTACATAATGCTAATTTATTTCTGTCAAATAGAGGCTCTAGATGAGCTAATATATGTATCTTCAGTTCAGTTCAGTTCAGTCACTCAATCGTGTCTGACCCTTTGTGACTCCATGAATTGCAGCATACCAGGCCTCCCTGTCCATCACCAACTCCCTGAGTTCACTCAGACTCACGTCCATCTAGTCAGTGATGCCATCCAGCCATCTCATCCTCTGTCGTTCCCTTCTCCTCCTGCCCCCAGTCCTTCCAAGCATCATAGTCTTTTCCAATGAGTCAACTCTTCGCATGAGGTGGCCAGAGTACTGGAGTTTCAGCTTTAGCATCATTCCTTCCAAAGAAATCCCAGGGTTGATCTCCTTCAGAATGGACTGGTTGGATCTCCTTGCAGTCCAAGGGACTCTCAGGAGTCTTCTCCAACACCACAGTTCAAAACCATGAATTCTTTGGCGCTCAGCCTTCTTCACAGTCCAACTCTCACATCCATACATGACCACAGGAAAAACCATAGCCTTGACTAGACAAACCTTTGTGGGCAAAGCAATGTCTCTGCTTTTTAATATGCTGTCTAGGTTGGGCATAACTTTTCTTCCAAGGAGTAAGTGTCTTTTAATTTAATGGCTGCAGTCACCATCTGCAGTGATTTTGGAGCCCCCAAAAATAAAGTCTGACACTGCTTCCACTGTTTCCCCATCTATTTCCCATGAAGTGATGGGATCGGATGCCATGATTTTCATTTTCTGCATGTTGAGCTTTAAGCCAACTTTTTTGCTTTCCTCTTTCACTTTCATCAAGAGGCTTTTTAGTTCCTCTTCACTCTGTTTTTAAATGACTGTAATTAAAGGATCTTGTGTAGAACTCAAAGTATAGTAGGGGCACAAACATATGTGTTGAATGAATATGTGATAGGAGAGAGTTTAGTTAAGGAGACCTCAAAGGTGTCAACCTGGCCTTATCATCTACATCAAAAGTCTTATTTCTCCTTGGATATTCTCCTGCTTTCTCCTTTTGTGCTGAATGTTCTAGAATATGGTCAGAAAGCTTTCTCTTTAAAGAGTAGATAATGACTACATCCAGCTTTGTGATCTACACAGACTCTCTTGCAGCTACTTGAACCTGCTGTTCTAGTGTGAAGGGTGAATGGGTGAGTATGGCTGTATTCCAGTACTTCATTTACAAAAACAGGCTGGGTTTGAGCTGGAATTACCAATATTTGATTATCTTTGACCGGCAAAATCTACAGTTTCTTGTAGTTCAACGTACCAAGACTCATAAGAGAAGGGAGATGGCAGATTAAGTCATGGTTCATTAGCACTTACCCTTCACACAGCAGTGGCAGGCCTCCTGGGCCATTTGCAGGGAGGTAGCAGGGAGATCTATATGCCCGTTCATCTGTGCAGGCCCAGAGATGCAGAAAGGGATGTCATGAGCAAAGTAATGAGCTGCAAAGGCACTTTCACTCTGGGCTGGTCAGGATGCTTACGGAAGTTGGGTATCTCTGTACCAGGGGGAAGATGGATGGCCCAGCACAAAGCCAAATGTGGGAGCACTGAAGTATGGACAGTCTGTGCTCTGATGCTCAGAACCTGTGCATCAGCGTGGAGTGGGGGCCTCTGGCCAGAGGAGAAAAGGTGGAGCAATCTGGATGAAAGTCCAGAAGAATCTAGCAGGAAGCATCTGATGAGGACATAGTCGTGTCTGGCTGTATGAGGCATTTTTGTGTACAAGCAAAAAATCAGAGCAGAGATGCTGAGCTAGGGTTATGAGAATGGTAAAGAGGGATTTATGTAAGAAATATGAGTCAATTCGTGTAACTTGCATTTGCCTCATTTATAAAGGCAGGGACAGATGGGATCATTTTGGCGAGCTAGAAATTTGTATTAAGTTCCAGTT
>SJYC01135953.1:0-36570 GCA_006408675.1 Madoqua kirkii
CAGCTCCTCAGTTAATATTTCTCTTCATAATTGCCCTTTAATAAGAACCATTTGAGGGAAATGTGTAGGAAATTCCCCCACCCCACCCCTTTTTCTTAGAAGACGTGGATGGAGAAAACTTCTGTCCTTGTTCAAAGGGTCAAAGTCAAGACATTTTTTTCCCTCTGTGGCAATCCATGTTTCTACTCTATGGAAATCATTCAAGGTTACTATGGAACTCCTGTCTTCTTTTCCTCAGTTTTAACCTTTATATTGGTGAAAGTTTTAGAACTGAGAGCTCCCTTTTTGGCCCATAGATACTAATTAAAGCATTCTGTGGCCAGCAGTAGAAGTAGTCACTCCTGAGCATAATGCTTTTGAAAGTGAAGAGTGGTAGAAAAATCCCTATTTTAAGGGTAGACTTTAATTTTAAGCTTTCACATACATTGCGTGAAAACAAGCCGAGTGAAGAACGCCAGCGCTGCTGTGTCTGGATTATGCCCAAACACTTGTAACAAAGGAGTCCCTCACTCCTCAGGCCAGTAGGACGGGGACACTCAGGGGCTGCTCGGCTGGTTCTTTTTCCCTTTGTTGAATGGATGGAATGTATCAATAACGTGTAGATACCCTAGGCTCTGGAAGTATTGTCATGGCAACCACCTAGCCTACCAGGTGACTAATTGTATGCAAGGCGCCTAAAACCTCCCTGTAGCTTCCAGGAGATAGACCTCCAGCACTTAGTCAGATAGAACCCCAGGGGCAGGAGCAGCCCTCTCCCTTCTGGGATTTGAAGGCAGTCTGTAAAATGGGCTGGAGAGTCAGAGAGCAGGCTGGTGAAGGTCGGTCAGTTCACCTCAGGGAAGACCTTCCCTCCCAGCGCTCAATGGCTGCTTTTAATGGAGAGATGACTTCCAAAAAGACACACCCTGAAATTTGTGTTGGAAGTTTACAGAAATCCTAAACAAGCTGATTTGCAGAATGAGTTAGAAGAATTGATGGGGAAAGCTATTCAAGTAACTGGAGTTTGAGCAGAGCAGAAAAATGATTCCCAGTTTCCGTGTGTGGTACCCGGGCCCTGTTTGTGAGTGACTGGAATTCGAGATGGGCCCGAGAAGTGTTCTAAATGTAAATGACAGTGGTTACATCTGAGGCGGCTGTGAGCCTGTACATGTCTTTGTATATTATATGCGTATATGATTAACGATGTCCAATTTTTCCCCCACTGTGCCCTTCTTTAAAGTTTCAGAAAGAATTTCAAATTTTATTGCTTTATATACAAGTCATTATTTTCAGAGAAAAATGGAATCCTTTATGCGCATTGAATTTCTTAAAGCACAAAGCAATCCAGTTAGCGTGAACGTATTCCCAGCAAAACATAAACCACCTTAAACTTGTATTTATGATTGGTATTATCCTATAAGAATACATAAAGACTTGGATATCTGTATGGAATAGTTTCTTCCAGTTTTGCAGAATTTGGCCTGATTCATGGTTTTCTTTTTCTGCACTCTCTGGGTTTGATTATAAAACAGGAATTGAAATATGGAGTCAGTCAAATTTGAGGTCAAAAATGTGACAATGTTGTGTAAAAGTTTCAGCAGAAAAAAACCTTAGATTACTTGGCACCCTGCAGGAGACCTCAAGCAGATGATACCTGATACCTGTGAGGACAGTGGAAATCTAGGACAGAAGGTGGGGCCTGTTTTCCAGTCCCCTCCCAGCCTAAGCAACTTGTTAAGTCCTAACAATCTCTGACAGGCTGGAGAAATGATCACCTCTTCTGTTTCCACAATGTCCTGCTCATTTGTGGCTCATAGAATCCTATGCGCTGTAGACACTGTATTGCATCCATTTCACAGAGAGGAATCCCAAACCTCAGGAATTCGTTGACCTTGCCCAGTTCATGTAAATGACAGGCGGGTACACTGTTCAGGACTCAGCCCACAGCATCAACCTTCAGATCATGTGCTCTTCCAACTGACCCACAAACTTCCCTGTGCGAACAGCCATTGAATGATCATCACATTTCAGGGGGCACTACTATATGCCAAGAGCTTTCTCTAACTGTATCATTTCCTCCACTCTGCTCTGAGGTGTGGGCACCACTCTTCCCATCATACAGATGAGAAGGCTGAATCTCAGAGAGATCTGGGAACTTGAACCAGCGAAGGCTGGTGGGTGAGCTAGAATCAGTGTCTGCGTCTGGCCTCAAGCCACAGGCTGTGTCTCGGACACCGTATTGTTCGTGGCCACTTTCTCTCACATGGACTCTTTGCAGGCCCAGCTAAAGGGAAGTATTTGTGTAGGGCTGTCAGATGAACTGAGTTAACTCCTGACAGAAAATAACCAGCTCTTCTGACCAAAGAGCTAGGCACCCTGAGTCACTTTTCATTTAATGTGAGCTGTTGCTCAGATCCTAGGGTTAAACGATGTTAAGCATGGGGGCCCTTGTCATCACTCGCATCACTTTCTTCTGCATCCACATAATCAGAGCCAGCTTCATGGGGTGGGACCTGCATAGCCTCACAGAGTGCCAGGCTCCAAAGGGCTCCACACTTGATTTAATGATCTGTTGTCGCCATCTTAAAATTCTTAATAATTGTTCAACAAGTGATCCTGCATCTTCATTTTGCACTGAAAGTGAAAGTAAAAATGAAGGTCAGTCAGTCATGTCCAACTCTTTGTGACCCTGTGGACTGTACAATCCATGGCATTTTCCAGGCCAGAATATTGGAGTGGGTAGCCTATCCCTTCTTCAGCAGATCTTCCCGACCCAGGAATCTAACCCAGGTCTCCCATATTGAGGGTGGATTCTTTACCAACTGAGCTATCAGGGAAGGCCCCTTTTATGTAGCTGGTCCTACATATAGCACTGTGGCCTGGAGCTGGGACTGATGCTCTGCTCAACTCCTTAACAAGGTGAGACTGTGAGCAGGTTACCGAACCTTCTAGAAGCCTCAGTCACCTTGTCTGTATTAACAGATAGGGTGGGTATAGAATAGTACCTACCCTAGAAAGCTCTGTGCATTGATTAACGTAAGCAGTGTGCTTCACTCAGTGCTTGGAAATGTTTAAGAAATGCCAGTGTACTGTTAATGCTGCAATTATTCTTACTATTCTGGTGGTCTACCCTTTAGGGAAGGTAAGGCAGAAAGACATGCAGTTTGTGTGAAGGAACATCCATCTCCCAACCAACCAAGCATCATTTTCATGTTGCAGTGTACCCAGATGCCATCAGCACGAATCCATCACCAAAGAAGGTCACCCATATTTATCTCTATGTGCAGACAGGAAGCCATTTCTAGCTGCTCAGCATAAACTCCAGGGTATTGTTTTAGGGAATCATTACTAGATGAAGATCAAGAGAAAATAACAGTAGATTACATACCATCCCTTTTGTGAAGCCTCAAGGCATTGATTTATGGGACCCAAACTCAGACCCTGGCTGCTCCTCAGAGCCAACAAGAACTCCGTGTGAGTCTGATGTTCTGTGAGTGCCCAGTGCCAGGGCCTCCCAAGTGTGAGGGGGGCAGGTAGGTAGAGGCTGAGACCCTTGAAGTTCCTGGAGGACACACACCAGAGCCCCGCAGTGCCTCCTGGCACCAACTCCCCCATGTTTTGTCACCACTGGGCCTCTGGGCATCGTTGAGAAGGGCTGTCCGTGAGGACTGGTGTTCAGGGCTTCCTCCAGAAACAGACCCTGAGGTGAGAACTGAGGGCAGGTGGTTTACCGGACAGGTATAGGATCGCGAGTGGGGAGCGCTGCAGGAAGGAGAAGCTGGCCAACTTGAGGTACCCCATTAAGCCAGTCACCAAGGTAGGCACTTCTGAGCTCAGTCCCCTGGGGAGGGAGGACTCTGGGAAATGACATAAAACACATACGTTGGAGTTACTCCAGCTCTGGATCCAGGGAGTTATGTTATCCATCCTCCATGCTCTCCCCAGGGGGACTTTGGTTCGCAGATACTTCTGCTCAGCTGGGACCACACACTGGGTTGTAGCAGCCCAGAGGCAGCCCTCCAACAAGATCCAGAAGCTAGCTGTTGGGTCGGCCTCAGCTGTGTTCTTCCTCCGTGCTCTTGGCTACCCTGATGTTAGCAGGGGCAGCTGGGAGAAGGGCACCCGCCACCTAGACAGGAGAGGCAGCTTTGAGAGCCATCAGGGGAGGGAGGTAAGGGGAAAAAAGCTTAGTCACCACACTGTGTGCCTGAGAAAGATGAACGCCTTTCTTCAGAGAGAGGACAGGACCGCAGAACCTAGAGGTGCATGTTCTGAGTCTTGAGAGATGCCCATTGCTTACCTGCATGCTGACCCTTCTTGAGGCTGTTGAACGGAGGCAGAGATTAGTGGCTAAATCCTCATCTTCTAACTTCTGAGAGCCCAAGGACTGTGCCCCTCTCTTGCTCCCTTTATTTTTTTTCACCCAGTATTTTTATTGAGCATCTACTCTGTGCCAGCACTATTTCAAATTCTGAGAACCCAGCCACGGACTTGCCAGATGCTGCACATTGCTGACGGCCAGGTGGGGAGACAGCAACAAATAAATCAGAACTGCCGGTGGTAGGCGAGGCAGTGCAGCCGTCGGGAGCACTCACCCCAGGAGGGTGGGACGCCAGCCTCCCTGAAGAGGTGACGTGAGGAGACTGGGGGCAGGAGGGGAGTCATCTTTTATTTTATCTCTGGCATCCACCTGAGTTTCTGTTCTTCTATTCTCAGTTAGTTTAATGTTTAAAAAGTTCTATCACGGCAGACAGAGGGAACCAGCCAATCAAATGACCTTTGGGACCAAAAAATGATTGTCTCGGGAGCTCAGCTTTGCTCTGCAGTTGGTATTTTCTAAAACAGCCTGGACTAAATGCAGATGGGTTTGATATCTAGAGCTGGTGTTTGAGACCTCACTCGGCATGCTCCCTCAGCTTGGTGCTGGCAAAGTCTCTTCTCTGGTCACCTGTTTACTTGTTGCCGCACTGCCTGTGCCTTTTGGTTCACCAGCTGTCCAGTTTTGCTCTGCTGATGTTTAGGCTCTCACATCAAAGTTTCTTCCATTCTCAACAATCCCAGCCAGTCCCATGGGCTTCATATCCGGCACAGAGCTATTTTTCTTCTTAAGTAAATTTCTTTTAAAAATAAAGCAGTTCCACTTTCCCCACAGCTTTACTAAAGTGAAAAAGTGCAGGTGCCCTCCAGTCTCACCATTCAGAGCAAACCACAGTTGCCATCCAGGAGCATGGGTCTAGGGCTCTCCCTGGGCCCCTCCAACACAGGGATGCGTGCACACAGCACAGTCCCCTGGAAACGGAGCTCTGTGCACTCTTCTGTGCCTCGTTCTTCACCCTGCATGGTCCTGTGGACATTTTTGTAAGTCAATAAATATCAAGTTATATCACTGTTTTAAACAGCTAATGCTTAGATCCACCATCATCTAGTTAGCCAATCCCATACTGACTTAAATTGTTTTCACTTTTCCCTATTTGCAATCAGTTCTGCAAGGGAGGACACATCTCTTCCCACTTGTGTGACAGTTTCTTCTAGGTAAATTCATACAAGTGGAATTGATAGGATAAATGATATGATTATTACGTTTTGATATATATTGAGGTGACACTTTTAATCAGAGTATTATATTGGTATCTCAGCTAAACTCATGTAGGAAGATTTAAGTCTTTCCTTTCATGGATGAGCATACTGCTGGACATTTATTTGTATTTCTGGATTATACCCAGTATCTCTAAGTCTTGTGGTCATTTTACTAGCTATATCTGCAAGCTGTGAACTGTCTCACACTAAACTTCTCCCCAGATTGTGTGGTTGAGGAAGAGGACTGAAATTGTTGATTCTGACCCCTCTCCTGGAGTCATCATCAAATCTTAGCTTAGATAAGTTGCCCAGCAACCTATTAACAGGCCACAGTGCCATTCAGACTGAATTATGATATAAATCACTCCAGTGCAGTTGACCATAAAACAAAATTTATGAAAGAGTTGTATAAGCTAATCAGAGACATCTTCCCAAAGGGAAAATTCCAGAATAAGATGTATCAAAACTGTTGAATTATCTGGACCTTGCTACTACTCAAGAAGCTGAATGTCTGCCGACTTGCTCCTCTCCACGTCTGGGGTCCCCATGTGGCGTCTTCAGGGGCTGTAAACCAAGCCCGTCAACAACCTTGTCGTAGGCACTTTTCTCCCTCCTTTATACCCGAGCCCCTCTCTGATGGAGACATCGTTGCTGCTGGTCCACGGGTGCCTTGGAGATACCATGGGGCTTGGTGAGACAAGGAGGATGCCTGGAGCCCTGGGTTCTGTTAAGAGGATACTCAACCAGTGAAGCTGTGTGCTGCATCTTTAATGCGGGGATCCTTGAAAACAGTTCTTCCCATTTTTATCCATAGCCCTCGCTTCACCTGAGTTCATATATGAGTCCTTGGGGCCAGAGACCAGTTCAAGAAATAGACACCACCTTGACTTTAAATCACTCTTCTCTCTAACCATGAAGCCTTGGTTCCTTGCATGGCTGCCTCCCCTCTGCCCATCACCCACCCTTACTGTCATTCACGCCAGATCTTCCAGGCACTGAGGGTAACCCACGGAACTGGACGGATTGGCTCCTGTGCTCACAGAAGTTACTCATAAAAATAAACCCTTGATAGCCCCTGCCCCACTTGTTTGCTTGGTCTATTTTAGGCTCAGGCTGGGAGTCGTCCCTCCTCATTTCAGAGAGAAAAGGATCTGTGACATCAGCTATCAAAAAATCAAATAAAAATTAACTAAATAACTCAACCAAAACAGCATAATAGGTTAAAGTTAAGGGAAGGTAAAGAGGCATTGATAGCTTCAGAATCTTAGTGATCATTTCACATTTTGAAAGAATAACTCTAATGTGGGTTCCAGTTAAAATGAAAATCAGATGAGCAGCTACAAAATAAAAAAGAAAACTTCTTTGAGTTGTTATGGCACCGATCATGGTGGACTCCAGCACCATTGAAACCCATCCCCAATGCCCAAGGATCCACTCTGAGTAGTCCAAGAATTCTTAGTGTTACATTAATACAACATCATGGCAGACCCACCGTGGCACTAAGCAGTTATAATTTCAGAGAAAGTCTTATTTCAAATCAATTCCTGATGACACTTCATTCAGCAAAATCATTCAGAGAATGTTTATTGGTCAGCATCTATGAACCAGATAGTGTTCTACGTTTTGGAGATTCAGTACTGGCCATGACCGGTTAGCTCTCTACTCTGAAGACATTTGCTTTTCACTCGGAGGAGAAAGATAATGAATGATGAATGGAATAAACAAGATAACTTAAGTCCTTTGGATAAAATAGAACCAGGTGATGTGAAAGAATGACAACAAGGTCAAGGAAGGCATCTCTAAAGATGTGACATTTAAGCTGAGACCAGTGTGAATGCAGGAGCCAGTGTCTAGAGACTAAGCAAGGTCCTTCCAGGTGGAGGGATCAGAAAGTGCAAAGGTCTGAGGCAGGAAGGAAGATGGTGGGACGGAGAGGAGGCCATGGAGGTGGGAGAATGTGAGCACAAAGAAGGGCCCCAGGTGAAGTCCAGAGAAAAGGCCAGCAGGAGTCAGCAAACTGTGGGCCATGGGCCAAATCTGTTCCACTGACTGTTTCTTTTTAAGTTAATAAAATTTTATTGAAATCCAACCATGTCCATTTTTCTAAGCGTTGACAAAGGCTGTTTTCACATGATGTTCTTAGAACTGGGTAGGTAGTTGGAACAGAGACTGAATGTCTCACAAAGCCAAAAATATATACCACCTAAATATATTTTTTTAATTTGTAAAAAAAATTTTTAATTTAAATATATATTTATATCTCTCTTGAGGGTGAAAGAGGAGAGTGAAAATGTTGACTTAAAACTCAACATTCAGAAAACTAAGATTATGGCATGTAGTTCCGTCACTTCAGGGCAAGTAGAAGGGGTGGACATGAAAGCAGTGACAGATTTTATTTTCTTGGGCTTCACAATCACTGTGGACAGTGACTGAAGCCATGAAATTAAAAGACGCTTGCTCCTTGGAGGAAGAGCTAAGACAAACCTAGACAACCTGTTGAAAAGCAGAGACATCATTTTGCCCACAAAGGTCCATATAGCCAAAGCTACAGCTTCTCTTGTAGTCACGGACAGATGTGAAGGTTGGACCCAAAGAAGGCTGACCACAGAAGAGCTGATGCTTTCAGTCTGTGGTCATTTCTGGTCATTTGTGGTCAGTCTGGAGAAGACTCTTGAGAGTCCCTTGGACTGTAAGGAGATCCAACCAGTCAATCCAAAAGGAAAACAACCCAGAATATTCATTGGAAGGATTGATGCTGAAGCTGAATCTCCAATACATTGGTCACCTGATCAAAAGTCATTGGAAAAAACCTTGATGGTGGGAAAGATTTAGGGCAGGAGGAGAAGCGGCAACAGAGGATGAGATGGTTAGATAGCATCACCAATCCAATGGACATGAGTTTGAGCCAACTCCAGGAGGTGGTGAAAGACAGGGAAGCCTGGTATGTTATAGGCCATGGAATTGAAAAGAGTCAGACATGACTTAGCAACCAAACAACAAGAACTTACCTAAATATGTATATATAAAATACCTAAACATATTAGACATATTAAATCTTACACACTAGTAAAGTAATGCTCAAAATTCTCCAAGCCAGGCTTCAGCAATATGTGAACCGTGAACTCCCTGATGTTCAAGCTGGTTTTAGAAAAGGCAGAGGAACCAGAGATCAAATTGCCAACATCACTGGATAATACAAAAAGCAAGAGAGTTTCAGAAAAGCATCTCTTTCTGCTTTATTGACTATGCCAAAGCCTTTGACTATGTGGATCACAATAAACTGTGGAAAATTCTGAAAGAGATGGGAATACCAGACCACCTATCCTGCCTCTTTAGAAATTTGTATGCAGGCCAGGAAGCAACAGTTAGAACTGGACATGGAACAACAGACTGGTTCCAAATAGGAAAAGGAGTACATCAAGTCTGTATGTTGTCACCCTGCTTATTTAACTTCTATGCAGAGTACATCACGAGAAATGCTGGGCTGGAGGAAACACAAGCTGGAATCAAGATTGCCGGGAGAAATATCAATAACCTCAGATATGCAGATGACACCACCCTTATGGCAGAAAGTGCAGAGGAACTAAAAAGCCTCTTGATGAAAGTGAAAGAGGAGAGTAAAAAAGTTGGCTTAAAGCTCAGCATTCAGGAAACGAAGATCATAGCATCTGGTCCCATCACTCCATGGGGAAATAGATGGAGAAACAGTGGAAACAGTGTCAGACTTTATTTTGGGGGGCTCCAAAATCACTGCAGATGGTGACTGCAGCCACGAAATTAGATGACGCTTACTCCTTGGAAGAAAAGTTATGCCCAACCTAGATAGTATATTTCAAAGCGTTACTTTGCCGACTAAGGTCCGTCTAGTCAAGGCTATGGTTTTTCCTGTGGTCATATATGGATGTGAGAGTTGGACTGTGAAGAAGGCTGAGTACCGAAGAATTGAGGCTTTTGAACTGTGGTGCTGGAGAAGACTCTTGAGAGTCCCTTTGGACTGCAAGGAGATCCAACAAGTCCATTCTGAAGGAGATCAACCCTGGGATTTCTTTGGAAGGAATGATGCTAAAGCTTAAACTCCAGTACTTTGGCCACCTCATGCGAAGACTTGACTCATTGGAAAAGACTCTGATGCTGGGAGGGATTGGGGGCAGGAGGAGAAGGGGACAACCGAGGATGAGATGGCTGGATGGCATCACTGACTCCATGGATGCGAGTCTGAGTGAACTCCGGGAGATGGTGATGGACAGGGAGGCCTGGCGTGCTGTAATTCATGGGGTCACAAAGAGTCGGACACAACTGAGCGACTGAACTGAACTGAAATAGTTTAAATATTTAAACTGTATTAAATATATACATTCTTTAATATAAATTGACCATTTATAGAAAACAGTTTGCAGATCCCTGGGTTAGAGCTCTGTAAGATTTCACTTTGAATTTAAGGAAGCCTTTGGGTAGTTTTAAGCAGGAAAGTGGTAAAGTCTGATTTTACTGTTAATAGATGACTTGTGCTACTCAGTGGAGAACAGAAGTAGGGACCTGTTGGCATTCCAGGCACTAGAGGACCATGGCCTGGGCCGGGGTGGTAACAGTGGAGGTGACAAGAAGAGGTCACATAAGATTTTGTGATGAGCTGAGGATTAATGGGAGAACACTAAATATTGACTCATTTTATGGTACCTGATTATTGTCATCATATATACCATCTATTTGGAATTATGGTAATGCCATAAACTACAGGGTTTTTTTTACCAAGTGAGCTATCAGGGAAGAATAGGTTTATAAATTTTCCTCAAGTATGAACTGGATTTTACCTTTGGTTTTCTCTCTATGGCTTAAGCTTAAACCCAGGGGATCACACTGTCTTTTCATCTTCAACTGTCAGTATTCAGCAGAGTTACCGGCACATGGTAGCCCCTCAATAAATTCCGTTCACTGAACAAATGGCCCCAAACAGCAGAAAGCATGAATCACAATAAACTTCCCTTTTTATTGGATTTTTAAATAACCATTACTTTCATTAATAATTTATTCCTCTTTGAACAAGTATCTCAAGAGTGTGTTCACTGCCAGATCCTCTGGTTTTCAGTAAGGATGGGGTCAGGGAGGAAAGGATGCAGGAAGCAGACCCTGAGTCAGAGGAGCGAGTGTGCAGAGGAGGAAGGAACGCAGGCAGTACACACATCCCGGGCCCCCGTTAGTGCTGCCCAGGGAAGGCCGGGCCAGGGAGCATCTCACCAGGGCCAGGGGAGGGAAGCAGGGCCGGCCCTTCAGACAGAAGCCGTGAGAGCCACCTGCATGACATCTCCAGGACCGGCTGCTGGTTTAGGTTCTATGCTATCTCTTAATGGAATCTTTGCAATTCTTTTAGAATCAAGGAAACAAGCTCATGGAGGTTGTTTACTTCCCCAGAGTCACACAGTGGTGAGTGATAAAGCTGGGATTCAATTCTGCCAAACCGCCATGCCCTTTCATTTCCTCTCCATCTGCCCATAACATCCACTGCCCTTTTACCGCTTCACCCATGAAAATCCGCTACCCTGAGTTTAGGGAGCATCACCTTGTGTGCATATATGTGTGTACGTATGTGTGTGTGCACGTATATGCATGTGTGTAGGCATGCATGTGTGCGTGTGTGTGTGTGTGTATGCCATAAACTACAGGGTTTTTTTTACCAAGTGAGCTATCAGGGAAGAATAGGTTTATAAATTTTCCTCAAGTATGAACTGGATTTTACCTTTGGTTTTCTCTCTATGGCTTAAGCTTAAACCCAGGGGATCACACTGTCTTTTCATCTTCAACTGTCAGTATTCAGCAGAGTTACCGGCACATGGTAGCCCCTCAATAAATTCCATTCACTGAACAAATGGCCCCAAACAGCAGAAAGCATGAATCACAATAAACTTCCCTTTTTATTGGATTTTTAAATAACCATTACCTTCATTAATAATTTATTCCTCTTTGAACAAGTATCTCAAGAGTGTGTTCACTGCCAGATCCTCTGGTTTTCAGTAAGGATGGGGTCAGGGAGGAAAGGATGCAGGAAGCAGACCCTGAGTCAGAGGAGCGAGTGTGCAGAGGAGGAAGGAACGCAGGCAGTACACACATCCCGGGCCCCCGTTAGTGCTGCCCAGGGAAGGCCGGGCCAGGGAGCATCTCACCAGGGCCAGGGGAGGGAAGCAGGGCCGGCCCTTCAGACAGAAGCCGTGAGAGCCACCTGCATGACATCTCCAGGACCGGCTGCTGGTTTAGGTTCTATGCTATCTCTTAATGGAATCTTTGCAATTCTTTTAGAATCAAGGAAACAAGCTCATGGAGGTTGTTTACTTCCCCAGAGTCACACAGTGGTGAGTGATAAAGCTGGGATTCAATTCTGCCAAACCGCCATGCCCTTTCATTTCCTCTCCATCTGCCCATAACATCCACTGCCCTTTTACCGCTTCACCCATGAAAATCCGCTACCCTGAGTTTAGGGAGCATCACCTTGTGTGCATATATGTGTGTACGTATGTGTGTGTGCACGTATATGCATGTGTGTAGGCATGCATGTGTGCGTGTGTGTGTGTGTGTAGTAGGTGAGAGAGAGAGACGGAAGGCGGGAGGGAGAAAGTGAACACTCCCAATCTTCTTGCTCTTGGTTACAGCCTGGCTTGTCGGGTAACCCTGCAGCCTGCAGTTAAGGCGATGGCTTCTCAAACGGAGCCAGGTCCTCCCCCTAGCGGTAGTCTGGGGGACGCTCAAGAACTCTTCTCCAAGATTCATAAGGCATGCTGGCCATCAGTCAAGACAGTCCACAAATGTCAGTTAGAAAAGATTTATAATCAGCAGAGAGCTTGATAAACCAGCTTTTACTGCAGCACCGTTGCAGTAAGAATCCCATCCCCTCTGAGCGCAGAGTCTAGGGCGGCCGCTTCCATCCATCTATACAAATACCTTTGAATCACTCCACCTTAATATATGAACAGTATTCTAAAAGAAGTCCTGAGTAATTTATGTATAGAACCACCTCCCTCCTTAAGCAAATGGAAGAGATTCAGTATTCTAAGTTCAATGGGAAAGGGCATATAAAATCCCTTTCAAGTATATGTTCTTATAAAATATAGGTCATGAATTGAGTTTTCCAGTATCAAAGAAAAAATTTTAATAGACTTTCAGCTTTCTTGCTTTAATTATGGCTGCATTTTTAAAAACCAATCATAGTACCCAAAGTATTTTATTATTCAGAAGCCTGGCTCTTTAAAAAAAAAAAATATCTCAAAAGTTCAGTTTGGGGAATTTTAATGTTTTCTTCTTGCTCTGTTTTTCTTTTCCTTTTTTTTTAAACTTTCTGTTAATATGCCAATTTTTAATCTGCTGTGTTCCTGGTTAATAATGGGCTGCTAATAGGGATACCCACTTTGTGGAGAAGGGCAGACAAGGGCTCGTGTTTCTGCAATTGATCTCTTGGTCACTTCTCAGAACAAAATGGAAGACCTTACAGTCCTGTTCCCTCGGCCATCAAAGCTCAGTGAGCTGCTTGCCATTCGTTCCTCTGCTTCTCTTTTCCATTCTGCAACTTCACCTTCCATCTTGTTTGGAGATTCCACACTCATAGGCTCATACCAAAGTCTTAAGCCAGGGCTAGAGGTGACAATTTGAATAGTAACCTAGACATGCAAAATTAAGTTAATCAGATTCTTTCTGCATGTGACACATCATTTAAAAGTGGCTGGGTGGATTTCCACTAGTTTGGAAAAGTATGTTTGAAGTAGTTGAGCATGAAATGTTGACCCTTGCGCCTGAAACGTGACTGAGAGGCCCACGCCACGTCTGCCCAGGAAGCCTGTTCTGTGAATGCAGACAGAGTACACGGGGCACAACCCCCACAACCTAGGATTGTTTTACTCAGAAATGGCATTAGTGCCGGGGCTAAGAAACCCTGCCCTATTGGTTAGGAAGACCAATCTAAAGTCTGGAGGGGAGATGCTTCGTGTGCAGACGTTGGTCAGACCCATCTGTGGTGAGCTAGAGGGGGTGAGCAGTGGCCAGAACCTCCTCCTGGAGGGGTGCTCAGGTAGCGCGTAGCTCAGGTTAACAGCGGTGCCTTGTTAGCAGGAGCTTGTGCTGGGCCCTGTGCTCCTGTGCTAAGGGATTCCTCTGCATCACCATGCAGACTCACCTCAGGCATCCTAGGAGGGATATGCAGTGATTGTCTCCATGTCTCCAGTGAGGACACTGAAACTTAAAGTTAGAAAACAATTTTTCTAAGAGAAAGAGGCCTCTTCCTTAGTATCCATTCTGGTCACTTTTAGTAACAGACCCCAGCATACTACAGTGACAGTGTGTCCAGATACAAACTCTACTGTCCAGTCTCTCTTGCAGCTAGAGATAGCCTTGTGAGCCAGGGGGCTGAATTTCTGGGATGAGTGGATTTCTGGATGAGTTGGGAGCCAAGTCAGCTGGGAAGAGTTTTCTTTTGTCCTCCTTCTACCACCTATTTCTATTGCTACCTGGAATGAACATATGATGGCTGGAACTCATGCAGCCACTGTGCTTTGTAAGGTGGCTTTGAGAATAGAAACTATGTCCTAGGAAGGTATACAAAGATAGAGATTAGATTCTATTGCTTGTGCAATGTCATGTTAGCCATGGGCTGCACCTCCAGTATTATTTTACATAAGACAACGGACTTCTGTCTTATTTAACTCACTGTTACATTGGATTCTCTGTATTTGTTGCCAAATCTAATAACAATAATCTAATATGTTAATATGTGGTATCACTCAAACAATAAGAACTATAACCCAGACAATGTGACTCCAAGCCATGCTTTTTAACTACTATGCTATGCTGCTCAAGGCATTCAAACCCACTTACCCTTCTGTATGCATTTCATATCACCAATTTTGTATGGTAATCAGAAAATAGAGCCTTTACTGGAACAAAAATGGTCTTTGTCTCTCCCATTATCTTAGAGTTCTTTCCAGAAAGCCTCCCGAGGTCTATTTGTCATTCGATATTAGATTAGAAACATACTTAATGCCTTGTGATGGCATCTTTCTTAGTGTGGTGGTTTTGACTCCATCCCCCCTCAGTAATTTCAGATCACAGGCCAGTAGCGATATCTGAAAATGCTCCAATAATGCACACCATCATCTGGCTGCCATCTACGCCAGTGTGCTGGCCTCCTGTCCACATCCCAAGGACCAGTGAGGGAGGGGAAAGGCACAGAGACTGTTCAGAGGGCTCCAGAAGGTTTTCAGAGAACTTTTTTTTCCCCCATTTCTCATGAGTCAACTGGAAATGCATTATGAGGATATACTTGCCGGCTCAACAAGAAGATCAATATATTCTGACAAGAGCATAGCATGAGGGTTGAGACCACTGACTTCTATGTCCCAAAGACTTGGTTTTCAGTTATGTTTTCTCTACTAATTGCAAGCCCTTGAACATGCTCTCTTACCTTCTGAGCTTTGAGTAACTCCTCTGCAAGAGGATAATGGTAATGCCTCCAAAGAGAAGCTGGGAGGTTCAATGAGAAAATAGATGTCAGTCTGCGAGCCCCTTGCCTGATGAAATACTGCCTGTGCTATCAGCAGCTACTGATTGGTGTTTTTTGATGGCAGTATATTCAAGAGGGTCATGGTGCCATCACCTTACATCTTTCAGGGGAGAGGGGAACTCTGCCAACCAGCAAAGCAGAATCCCAAACCTGGCTCCTTCTCTTATCGGCTGTGTGAATTTGAGCCTTTATTTCCTCACTCTGAATTGATGATCACCCACTGTGGCAGCATTTTGTATGTGTTGAATTAGACAAATTGAAATGCTGTGATAGGGAAATATTAATGAAATCTCATTTGTGCACAAATTGAGAACAATGGGATCTCTCAAATTTGAGGCATTTGTCAAGGATTACATAATTTTCAAAGTGGATGGCAGAGTTTAATATAAACCTCAATGAAATCAGTTCACATCCCACAGAATTCACTGATTTAGCCGTTTAAAGTGTTTGATTCAATGGTCTTTAGTATATTCACAAAATTGTACAGTTATCACCACAATCAATTTTAAAACATTTCCATCATACCTAAAGGAAACCCTAAATCATTAAAAGTCATTTTCCATTCCCTGCTCCCCTCCACAACTCACTAGGCCTAGGAAACCACAAATCTACTTTCTTTCTCTATAGATCTGTCTATTCTGGACATCTCATTTAAACAGAAAAACACTCTTCATGGAGTGTTGTGACTGGCTAGTTTCACTCAGTGAAATGTTTCCAAGGTTCAACTGTGTCTTATGTACCAGGTTGCAGTACTTCATTCCTTTTTATTGCCAATGACAGGGCTCATTTTTAAATAAATCTGCACTTGCCACAGTTGATGCTGTTTTAACTTATAAAGATGATATATACTGTTCTTTGTCAAGATTAGTCCTGAATCATGCACCTTTTCAATTATTTTAGATATTCGAGAATATGTCCCTTATGTAAGGTATACTTGTGCTCTACTTATCTTGCAGTTTTGTTATGAGAATTAAATGAGATTATATACGTAAGTTCTTGCCAGGGCCCAATATATAGTGTCCCCTCAAGAAATGGTCCCTCCCTGTTTGGGGTTGTTAGTTTCATAGCACTTTTATTTCTCATCAACTTGTATATTCCCTCACCCTAAGGAATTGTTGTCAATAAAGACTCGAGTCAATTAAGTAAAAGAACTACTCATAAGTATTTCCTAAGAAGATTGCTTACCAGTTACCCTAAAAATTATTTTCTTTAAAACCCATTTTCCACTAAAATGTTAAGTATTTAGAAACACATCAATAGTTCAAGCTAGATACCCCTTCATAAATTTCCACCAGTATCCATATATTCATGAAGTAATCTGAGACCTTTACTTTTGCCAACCTGAATATGTTTCTATTATGGCATTGTCATCATCAGGCATGTGAGATTTAGTGAAAGATGGATTTTGAAAATAGCCACACTACCGATCTTGACGTATTTCAGCAAGATGTGTAACTGAAAGACATTCAGGCACCCTCCGTCCTTCACCTGCTCCCTTTGCCCTTGGCGACTAGCTGTCGCATCACAGACGTCTTTGCTCCTTCACTGAGCCATCACGGCTTGCTTCCCAGGAGAGAGATCAGGATGGGTACTTTCACATTCATATTCCTCTTCATCCTTCCAGTGATGCTGAGTGTTATTATCTGCATGTTTCAGGTGAGGAAACATAAGCTCAAAGATGTTGGCACAGATAAGCAGAAGAGAAACTATGTGAGTCTGGGTGTCTCTGACCTTAAATCCCACCTTCCTTTAAGGAGACTGCATTTCCTCTGTCTCGGTGTGGGATAATTACTTCTTGGTATGCCTGCTGTCCTCCACAGTAAGATTTATTTACCCTTATTCGGTGGTCTCTGATGTAAATAGTCAGTGCTGTTCCCCAGCCAAGGCTGTGCATCTAAATAAGAAATGCTTATTTTATTGCTCATGGGGGAGGCAACAGGCAAGCAACAAAAACTGCCGTGCCATTTCGGCTGAGAGTTTTTCAGGCTAAGAAGCTGCTCCAGGTTATGACTATCCACATGGATTTTCCTTGTAGTCTGAGACAGTTCAGCTGTGCCTGGTCCTAAATCACAAATCAAAGGATAAGGTCGGGCTGCGTTACAAAAGGGCAGCCTCTTTCTACCACCTGAAGAAACATTTCTAGAGTTAGAAAAACCGTAACGGGGAAGCTAACCATTAAATTCATCCAGTAAAATATCAATCAGGAACACTTTTTGCTGCAGGTAACAAAATAGCAATTAAAGTGGCTTAAATGCCTCAGGTTGACTTTTCTTGTACTTCCTGAAGCTGAGAGGCGGGTGGCTGCTCCCTGTGCTTCAGTGATCTGACAGCCAATGTCTTTGTGAGTCTTTGGCCTTTCTCTTGTGGCTGCATGACTTGTCATGGTGCTGAACATCTATGTTTAGTTAACCATCCATTAATGTATACACAGATACATCTATGTTCAAGGAAGAAGAAAGAAGGGTAAGGAGACAGTGTCTATGCTTTTCATTAGGAATGCAGGGAAGCTGGATGGGAAGGCATCATTCAAAGGATTTCTTGGTCAAGTAAATGAAGGAAAGTGAAATTGAAAGTGAAAGTGAAGTCACTCAGTTGTGTCCGACTCTTTGCGACCCCGTGGACTGTAGCCCGTCCACCAGGCTCCTCTGTCCATGGGATTCTCCAGGCAAGAATACTGGAGTGGGTTGCCATTTCCTTCTCCAGGGGATCTTCCCAACCCAGGGATCAAACCCAGGCTTCCTGCACTGCAGGCAGATGCTTTATCCTCTGAGCCACCAGGGAAGTCCTAAATGAAGGAAACAAAGTCCAATTGGTTTCTTCACTGCTGAAGTTTTCAAAGGCTTCAAGATGCCAAGGGTCATGTCAACCGCCAAGATGAAGCAACACCACAGAATCTATCGCAAGCAGGATGTTCTACAGGCCTGGCATACAGGAGATGGTGGACACTTTGAAGGGCAGCTCTTGGTTCTGAGCTGCTGGTTCATCATGAGATACCCAAGTAGTTATGCTCCCCTCCACAGAGCGGCGCTTAGAGACCCAGGTTGAATGCAAGATGGTCTGAGAGCAAGACAATGAACCCCGTGAGGGTTGCTGAGTGTCAGGCGGACATCTGACCTTGGGACTGTCAGGACCAGCAATGGGGGGTGGGGAGCTTGTGAGTAACCTGAGCGTGGGGACCACACTATTGACACTTTCTCACTCTCAGTACCTCCACACCCAGCCCTCTGGATTTAGCCAGCCTCCTTCACAGAGCCAAAGCTCAAAAAATAAGAACTTTGCTGAGTGAACTAAAGTATTGTATAAATCTTAGCCAAGAATTTTAGATTTTCATTTGTTTTGGAGGAGGATCATCTCACTCTTCTCATGAAGACCAACCTATTGGCCAGGTCCTTGGTAGGAAATTGACCATCTAGAATCCTGAAGGAAGACATAACACCCAAATGAAAAGTGACATATACTTTTCATGGGTCTGTCAGACCTGGGTCTAATCAGAACTATTGGTAAATGTGTTTTGAACTTCCAGGTAGCCTCTGCCTCACTCTCTTACTTACTATTAAGTGTCCAGCTTTGCTATATCTATAACATGCAAGATATAGAACTATAAGTTTCATACATATCACTTCTTTTTAGCCTTACCGCTCCCAAAAATACATAAAGGAATTTTTATTTACAGATAAGGACCTGGAATTTGGTGGAAAGCAACTTACCAGAATTTCAAAGCTTCCTTCCTTATCTTCCCTTATACCGTGTGAACACATCAGTATAAAATAGAGCATCTAGCTGAGAATTCTTTCTCCGGGTAGAAAAGATGACTTAAAACTCATGGTAGATTTTACCATTTGGCACATAAGAAAAATGGGCCAAAACTGCAGTTACTTTGATGCTTCTAGGGACCAAAGAAAGTCAAGGGATAACTGGATTTTATTTTATGCATATTTTCATTAGGAAGGATTCTCCAAAGAAACACAACCAGTAGGAAACAGGTGGATGGATAGGTAGATAGATAAAACAAGGAATTGGCTCACACGTTAGTAGAGGCTTGAAAGTGAAAGTGAAGTTGCTCAGTCATGTCCAACTCTTTGTGACCCCATGGGCTCTAGCTGCAGGCTTCTCCGTCCATGGGATTTTCCAGGTACTGGAGTGGGGTGCCATTTCCTTCTCCAAGGGATCTTCCTGACCCAGGGATCAAACCCAGGTCTCAGGGACTGAACCCAGGTCTTCTACCTTGCAGGCAGACGCTTTACCCTCTGAGCCATATAAAGGCTTGCTGCTGCTGCTGCTAAGTCACTTCAGTCATGTCCGACTCTGTACAGCCCCATAGATGGCAGCCCACCAGGCTCCCTCATCCCTGGGATTCTCCAGGCAAGAACACTGGAGTGGGTTGCCATTTTCTTCTGCAGTGCATTAAAGTGAAAGTGAAAGTGAAGTCGCTCAGTCGTGTCCGACTCTTAGCGACCCCATGGACTGCAGCCCACCAGGCTCCTCCGTCCCTGGGATTTTCCAGGCAAGAGCACTGGAGTGGGTGCCATCACCTTCTCCGATATAGAGGCTTAGAAGTCCCCAAATCTGCAGTTAGCATACAGGAGAGCCAGTGGTGTAGTTCTAATCCAAAAGGCAGCAGCTTGAGGTCCAAAAAGCAGCAGTGTTTCAGTTCAAGTGTAAAGTATTTGGGGAAGACCAATGTCCCAGCTCAAAACAGTCAGACAAGAGGAGTTCCCTCTTACTAGCCATCTTTTCTATACTATTCTTCTTATCTTCAACTGATTGGATGAGCCCATCTGGGGGCAGGCACTCTGCTTTGCTCAGTCTACTGACTCAAGTATTAACCTCATCCAGAAATATCCTAACAGACACACCCAGAGCAATGCTTTCTGACATGTCTGGGCACCTATGGCCCAGTCAAGCTGACATAAAATCCACCATCACAATGTTGTAGATAGAATTCTGGCCTCCACGAGCCCTACTCTCAGGTCTTACCCCTGTGGTTATGTGACCTTACATTGTAATTAAGATTGTATATTGAAGAATATACAATGGAAAAAAGACAATCTCTTTAACAAATGGTGCTGGGAAAACTGGTCAGCCACTCATAAAAGAATGAAACTAGAACACTTTCTAACACCATACACAAAAATAAACTCAAGATGGATTAAAGATCTAAATGTAAGACCAGAAACTATAAAATTCCTAGAGGAAAACTTAGGCAAAACACTCTCTGACATAAATCATAGCAGGATCTTCTATGACCCACCTCCCAGAGTAACGGAAATAAAAGCAAAAATAAACAAATGGGACCTAATTAAACTTAAAAGCTTTTGCACAATGAAGGAAACTATAAGCAAGGTGAAAAGACAGCTTTCAGAATGGGAGAAAATAATAGCAAATGAAGCAACTGACAAAGAATTAATCTCAAAAATACACAAGAAACTCCTGCAGCTCAATTCCAGAAAAATAAACGACCCAATCAAAAAATGGGCCAAAGAACTAAACAGACATTTCTCCAGAGAAGACATACAGATGGCTAACAAACACATGAAAAGATATTCAACATCACTCATTATTAGAGAAATGCAAATCAAAACCACAATGAGGTACCATCTCACGCCGGTCAGAATGGCTCCTGTCCAAAAGTCTATAAGGAATAAATGCTGGAGAGGGTGTGGGAAAAAGGGAACCCTCTTACACTGTTGGTGGGAATGCAATCTAGTACAGCCACTATGGAGAACAGTGTGGAGATTCCTTAAAAAACTGGAAATAGAACTGCCTTATGACCCAGCAATCCCACTGCTGGGCATACACACCAAGGAAACCAGAATTGAAAGAGACAAGTGTACCCCAGTGTTCATCACAGCACTGTTTACAATAGCCAGGACATAGAAGCAACCTAGATGTCTATCAGCAGACAAATGGATAAGAAAGCTGTGGTACATATACACAATGGAATATTACTCAGCCATTAAAAAGAATACATTTGAATCCATTCTAATGAGGTGGATGAAACTGGAGCCTATTATACAGAGTGAAGTAAGTCAGAAAGAAAAACACCAATACAGTATATTAATGCATGTATATAGAATTTAGAAAGATGCTAACAATGACCCTATATGTGAGACAGGAAAAGAGATACAGATGTAGAGAACAGTGTTTTGGACTCCGCGGGAGAAGGCAAAGGTGGGATAATTTAGAGAATAGCACTGGAACATGTATATTATCCTATGTGAAACAGATCACCAGTCCTGGTTTGATGCATGAGACAGGGTGCTCAGGGCGGTACAGTGGGATGACCCTGAGGGATGGGATGGGGAGGGAGGTGGGAGGGGGGTTCAGGATAGGGAACACATGTACACCCATGGCTGATTCGTGTCAATGTATGGCAAAAACCACTACAATATTGTAAAGTAATTAGCCTCCAATTAAAATAAAGAAAAAAAGATCACATTGCATTTGCAATGCAATTAAAGTTACTAATCAGCTGACTTTAACATAGGGAAATTATTCTAAATCTATCTAGGAGATCAAAATAATCATATGAGCCCTTAAAAGAAAAAAGTAAGTAAGGTGAGCAAGAGAGATGAGGCAACAGGAGAAGGTTAGAGAGGCAAGACAGGAATTAGTTTACAGAGTTTCAAAGTTTAAGGACTCAACTTGTTGGCTTGAGGAGAGAGTTGGGTAGAATGGGAAGCATGAGATGGAACTCTGCTCTCTCAACATCCTAAATAAGGTGGAAAGGATTCTTCCTCTGAGCCTTCGGTGAGAAACACAGCTCTTTAGACACTTTGATTTCAGCCCCTTGTGACCCTAAGAGGAAACCCAGGTGAGCTCCACTGTTCCTAGACTTCTGATCCACAGATACTGTGAGATGATTAACAGTCGTTCTTTTAATCCACTAGACTGGTGGCACTTAGAGCTAGAAAACTAGAAGAGTATGTGGTTTGCTTTTTCATGCAGTCAGCTGTGAGTGAAGATGCATTTCCCAAGAAGGAAAACCACAAGAGCCAACCAAATAACAGAAAGAAAGAGAGACACACAAACTGGTCATCTGGTCAACAACTGTCAAAAGTTCAATTTCGCATGAATTACCAACCCATAATTGTCCAGTATTCCCAACACCAACATCATTCTCAAATTAAAACAACATCAGAAATGATTTTCAGGACATGTTTAGCAATACACCCTAATGAAGCTCCCATAATTATGAATTCTTTTGATATTCATGTGATGCCACTAATTATGACAAACTCTCCTTAGAGGAGGTCACACGGACTGCATTAAGGGGCTTTACTGGTGGGTCCCGTACCCATTCAGCTTTCAGAAGTAACATCTCCACTTGCCACAGTTCAGCCAACTTTCCCAGAGTAGACATCTTTCATAAGATGCTGGAACTTGAAAAGGAAACAACACTGAAAAAGGCAGCATTATCCTTGCAGTTGGGATAAACTTCTGTTTTTAATGAAGTTCAACAAGACCTCAGTGACTTAATAGCACACCAGTCAGTTGTCTGAGGCCAGCGGGGCAGCCTTTCAATATCTCTCTTGATGTTCTCTTGCAAAATGCACAGGGACCCCATGTGTGGAAAGTGACCCTTCCTGTGAGATCTCTTGGCAAATTGATCTGTTTTCCATTCTGGAATTCCTCGGATACCTGAATCACAGATCAGAAAGGATCACGGCATGACCTTCTTGGGAGTGTAGTGACTGCTAATGTAAGCATAACGATCAACAGAAATATTGCAGAAATGAAACTCAAACATCACTTTCCCTACATAGTTCGTGGTCATAGCAATAGAACTCTCATCTGCATTACCAGTTTTAATCTTGGCTTTGACACCTTTTCCAGGATTAGAGTTTGAGAGTGTTTGGAGCTTTCCATGATATTGAGCAAATATCTGAAAAATGATATTGAACAAGCTTGCTGTGTATAACCACATCTCAATAAGAAACAGATGGTAAACTCAAATTAAGACAGTTGTAGGAGGGCCTGTTTTACAAAGACCCTATTTAAGAGGAGAAATGCAGAGGACAGAGGTGTTAGCCGCAATCCAGGAAGAGCAGAGCTGGTCCTGGGGAGTGAGCTGGAAGGAGGGAGTCCTGTGGTCTTGGCTGCCTTCAGAGGAGCAGAGCCCCTCAGCTGGGGTACAGCCAGCACAGGGCAACCCAGGAGGGGGGGCCCACGGGGAGAGACACTAATCTCACTCAGCTCCCCTGTCTTCCCATCTCCAAACCCAACAGGAAGTCAGAGGGCTTGTGCAGTCCATTCAGGCCATGTGCCAAGGACAGAGAGCAGGGTGAGAAAGGGTGATGTGCGTGTGCTGAAGACATTCTGTAGACAATATCAACTTCTTGCACATTCCTGCTGCCATTCCTTACAGCAAAGACTAGACCCACGTGATTTCAGTGGAGAAAAGTTTTAGTCCTACTCCTTGGCCTACAGATTCTGGAATTTTGAAAGAATCAAGAGTGTGCCATATGCCCATTTAATATAGTTACATTTTCCCCAAGGTAAAGCGTTTGTTTGTATCCCTTTAATACTGTGAATGAATAACCATTAACCTTTGAGAAGATTTCAGGCCATATTCCATGGGTTCCTAAACTGTTAGACGTACTTGCTTTCGACAAAGAGTGTTACTGTTTATTCATTCCTTCAAAGAAAACATGTTTTCTGTGCTGATAAAGTCAGCTATCAGCGTATGTGCTGCTGTGTTCACTAATAGTTGATTAACTAATGTAGGAAACAGGACTCACTCATGCTGGAATTTTCCTGGGCTGTGCATTTTTGCCTTGTCAAGGGGTGTAGAGCATCTGAGTTGGAATCCACACTGTCTTCAGGATGTGAGAGGATCCGGGTCAGTGAATTGTTTCAAGGTGGAAGTTTAATGCATACACCTTGGGCTGTGTGTTCCTCCATTAGCATTATTACAGAACCATTAGTCTGTCTCCAGATGCTTCCCCCACACCTGATGGCGTCAGAGAATGATGCCCTTATGATGCATAATACCTTGCCTCCTCACTCCTCTCAAACCCTGACTTATCCTCGTGTAGAGCATACAGCTTCACGAAACCTGCTGCAAACCAGCTGAATCCTATTCAGAATATCTACTTTCTGCCACATTTCCTTGCAGGTAGCATTCATATGCATACATATATATGTATGAGAGTTTAGAGTCGTATAGAGAGTTTGAGTCAATTTCTTGCATCTCAGCAAATTCTGAAAATGATGTCATGATGTAAAGTAGCAGCAATTTAATTTGCTAGGTAAGGATTAAGGGCTGACAAATTCCACCTCCTTAAGTTCCTTGAATTCCATCTATGCAAGTCAGAGCATTCTGCGTATTCCCCAGCCTCCCAGATGAAGTGCTAACAATGGCCTCCCTGCACTGCTCTCAGACAGGTAACAAGCTAGGCAAAGCTGTGCAGTTACTTGCGATCTGTTTACATTACATAGAAGGTCGGTTAATTAGAAATAATCATGTCTCTTAATTAAGGAGAAAATTAATGTTTAAAGAAGTGCTGAGACCCCCTTGGGTTAAGGCAGATAAGGGACTGAACACGTGGTCTGTGGTTGTCTGTGTAAGTCTTTGCAAGAAGGCTCTGAAGTGTGTGGTGATGTAGCCAACAACTTTGGAACCAAATATTTGTGGATTTAAAACTGTAAACTTTCCACTAACATCTGATGAATATCTTTTGTGTCTGAGGAACTGTGCCTGAGGACTCTGAGAACTCAAAGATGATTGCATCAAAGTCAGACCCTTAATGGGGCTCAGGATAGATGAAGGAAACACGCTCATACAGTACTTACCAAAAAGCTAAATGCTGAGAGATGAGCAAATTACCCCTGGAGAAAACTGAGAGCAAAGCAGACTGATGGAATAAAGAAAGGCAACCAGGATTCAAAGTAGACATTTTAGGACACTTTTGACTCATAGGGACAGAAACCCAGCTCCAGTGAATTTAGGCAGAAAAAGGGTTGGGTGTATTTGGTACATTCATTTAAAAAGCCAAGAAGGACTTCAAGAATAGCTGTATCTAGGTGAGCTAATTGCACTGTCAGGAATGTTTCTCACCCTGTTCCCTCACTCCCCTTTTTCTAATGTTGGCTTTCTCCAGATGGCAGCAAATAACAATGTTCACCTGGCATTTTCCCTACTATCTTAATAATTTCAACCACCTAACAACCGCCCCCCCCCATCCAACACAGACACACACTTAATTCCATTGAAAGTCCTGGTTTGCATGCCCATCTCTGAAATGATCAGAGTGTGTACAGTTATGGTAGATTCTAAGTGACCAAATCTGAGTCATATGCCCACACCTAGCACCAGGTGTGAGGGAAAGGTGGTACCAGCTCTTCCTGAACTACAGGGACTACGAGTGAAAAAAGCTGGGGATAACTCAAGGGAAAATGAGAATGCTGTTAACAAGGGCGAAGGGCAGAAAGAGAAATGGATGGCTAACACAAGAAGAAGCTTCAGTGAGAGCTCTTGAAGAGTTTCAAGTACACAGCTAACCAAGGAGGCCCTCTGTAAATATCAGAAAAAGATGTCCCCTCTGGGAAGATGCCTCACAAAAAGTACCCCTCGAGCAGAAGCAGACCACTGAGGTCCTGGTTTGATGAGTGACAGGTGAGTTGGTATGAAGAGAAGGTCTGCCCCTTCCTGCAGGCAGTAGGAGGAGGGCAGCCTGCTCAGGAGGCGCGCGGTGGCCCTGAGCCACAGAGAAGCCCAGGCCTTTGCTTCCTAGCAGCGCCCTCACAGCAGCGCTTCTCCGTCACCACTCCTGTTTATTGCGTCCCATCCCTGCTGTGGACATCGTGGCTGGCTTTGCATATATTAGTTCTAATCTTTGGAACAACCATGTGCTATAGATGCCACTACTGATAGGAAACAAGAACTGAAAATCCCTGTCTTGCCCCTGAAATGCACTTGGGCCAGGAGTGAGAGGGCTCCGTGACAAACTTGGCTTTCCATCCCATCCACGCCTTCCTCTGTGGCAGTTTCTTGAGAGGAAAGCGTGCGCTGTGACCGTGAATCTGTGGCACTACCGGATCTCATAGGGACATTATTTTTCTTAGTAGTGATTTAAAATAATGCATGTGGTTTTGTTTCCCATTCCTCGAAAATGGATCCTGTGGTGTTAGAATTGGCCATACAGTGAAGAATTATTCTTCAGGTAGGACACAACTGTGGGTCCATCTACACAGGAAGAAGGTGACATGGCATAGTGGAATGGTTCGGACTCTGATGCCAAATATGGCTGGATTTGAATTCCTTTTCCATCTCGTTATTTGCAGGGTCTTAGGCAAATTACTTGACCTCACTGAGCCTCAGTTACTTCCTCTTTAAACTGGGATATTGCAATTAGCTATAAGTATGCTGTTGACAGTGACTTTGATTTGCAGTAGACACCTATTAAACAGCTGAGCTGTTGCTTACCATTGCCCAGAGGTTAGTCCAAACACCTCAGTTCAGCCTAGGATCCAGCTAGTGTTCTTAGTCTTCTAACTAAGCTCAAAGCACTGACTCGTGGTGAACTTGTGCTCAACCAGAAACCTGAGTACATAATTCACACAATTATTGCCAAAACAGATCTGGTAAACTTAGAACTAGTGTATACATGTTTGTGTATATATTGGTGTGTCTATACACATATGCTTATTCCTGATGTCACATTTGCCAATTATAAGTTTTATTTAATCAGCTTTATGCTGTGGAATTTGATGTCTTATCTCTTTAAACCAACTTATTGTCAAGTGTTCCCAGTCCTTCTTTTTTAAACTTAAAATATCATATGCATGCATTCTGAATTTTTACCAAAGTCACAGTAACTTTATAAATTTGGGAGAGTACCAATCACATCTCTCTCAAGTGTCAGCTAACAAATATTAGATATCAACCTTGTGTTAAGAACTGTGCTGAGTGCTGTTGACTCTTCAATGTCCAATGTCTACCATGGCCCCTGGTACAATGTTATTCAAAAATATTGGATGGATGGATGAATGGATATCTAGGATATTACAGAATAGAATAAACTTCTAGATCTCTGTCATACCACAAAAATCTTGCCCTAGAAATCAATTATACACTGTTTTGGTGAAGTTGATCAACAAGTCGTGATCACCCAGCCCACATGTTTCTACATTGTATCTATAACGTGGTCATAAAAGGAGTTTTCATGTGCTTTTCACAAGTAATTATATAACATCTTTGATTTTTTCCTGGTTCATCAGTTATGTAACTACAGGCTACAGGAAGGAAGTTAACATGTGTGTGTACCAGGAGATATGTATGAGGGTGTCCATTGCTGCATGTGTTCATCAGCTTGACTATGATGGTGATATGTATATGAAAGCATCACGTTCTGCACCTTAAATATATACAGTTTATGTCTGTTGATTATACCTCACTAAGGCTGGAAAAAATAACTTTTGCATGCAGTAGAATGTCATCCAAAAAGAATAGCTTGTTTAAAAAGGTATTTCCTGTTAATATGCTGTGTTCTAATTTTTTCTGGATCTTTAGATCATCCTAACAGTTGCTATGGATTAGCCTCACGTAACACCTTGTGGGTGTAAGTTCTAGTAAAACAACATATTGTTTACATATTTTAAAATGTATCTATTTTACACACAGAATGTAATAATCTAAACAACTATTGCATTCTTTTATGTTTCTTTCTGAGAATAATGAGTATGTTGGGTGTTGAAATAAAAGATTAATCTTAACTTGGAAAAAAGTCAATAAATTGAAAATTGTCTAATTTACAGTAATGGGGGAATGGTTAGATAAAATTAGATAAATATTAAACTGTAATAGTTTGTGTATTTTATATGTATACATAGACATATATATTCAGTGAAGGTAGAGCTCAGAAACAAGAAAGTCAATTTTAGTGTGTATTCCATATGATGCAATTTATTTAAAAATTAACAATATATATCTAATATAATGCATTATTCATGGAAAGAAATATATGCCTAAGATAACCTGAAATGGACTGGAAGCTTGCACACTCTACACAGTGGTTCTTTTTGGTGAAAAGGTTGATGGGGATAGAGCAGGGAATGGATGGCGGATATAAGGACTTAAGCTAGATTTGCAGTGTTTTGTTTCTTTGAAAAAAATAAAGACAAGGCAAATATGACAAAATGTTAGCAGTTGGCAGTTCCAGATGGTGGGTGTACAGATTTTTAGTCTATTGTTCTTTGTGCTTTTCTTTGTTTTCTTAAGATTCTCAAAATACAGAAATGGTGGAGGAAGTTAACCCTCACTGGGTACTGATAATCAGCCCATTTTTTCTATTTTTGTCTCCAGCTTTTTTTTTGAAGGTATAAGATATGACAGATGCAGTTGAAACCTTCCTCTCTACCTACATCATTTAGGATTAAGTTCAGCTACATGTAACATAAAACCATCTGAAATAACAGTAAGAACTTTGTTTCTCACATGAGAAACATCAAGAGGTCATACAGGGCAGCCTCAGGATGCCATCTGGAACTAGGTTTGGCCATCTAAGCACATGATTTCCACCCTCAAGCCACTTCAGGGTTCCAGATAATGGATGGAACTCCAGTCTTCACATTGAGATTATGGACCACCAGCTCCTTCCCTTCCTAAACCATGCTTCTGCTCACATCACATGAGCCAGAATCAATCACACGATCACATAACTGCAAGGGAAACGGAAATATCATGTCTCATTCAGGAATAGTGCCCAAATTTGTGTGTGTTGTTTTGTCTTTTTAATTAAGAAGAGAACATGTATATAACATGTATTCTCCATTTATTCATTTATTTACTTATTTGTTTATGTATGCCGTGTATTTATGTATTTATTTAGTATGCCATGTCAGCTCTATGCCCCCAGCAGGCACTGGCCCCTCCCTTCATCCTATGGGAAGCCAGGATTCCATCAGGTCTCTATCAACTCCTCCATGCCAATGACAAGAAGGAAAAGGTTAAGCAGGCAAATTTATAGACAGATAGCATGGCATCACTAAGAGGGTGAAGGTAAACTAGGGGTGATCCAAGGAGGCTCCTTGCAAGAGTCAACACCTTGAACTGTCTCAGGGACAAAGAAAGCAGGGGAAGAATGTGTATTCTAGGCAGAGAGAACATCTTAGACAGAGGCATTACAAGGAAAGCTTGGTGATGCCTGAGAAATGCATGTGGGTCAGTGGAATAGCGCCGAAGTCAAATGGGGGAGTGGGGGCGGGGTGGAACGAAAGCTGGGCAGGTGAGCAGGGCCAGATGGTGAAAAGCCTCACACACATCAGTTTAGGATAACAGCGAATGCTTTCATTTCTCTCTCTCCAGACACACTTTTGGCTTTTAGATTCTCTAAATACCCTGAAGTGAACCCACCTGTCATTTCCAAAGTTCAGTTTCATCTATCAGATGCAAATCTCATGAGGCAAGGACTCTTGTCCTGTCTACTCCTGTGTCTCCAACCTCTAAGAAAGGCCCTGGCACACAGTATTTGCTTAATAAGCATTTGACTCACCGACGCACATTTTTATTTCAAATAGGCTCTTCTGGTCCCCATTCAAAACCACACAGTTGGCAAATCTCAGCCAACTCCCAGCTATTTGGCCATCTAAGCACATGATTTCCACCCTCAAGCCACTTCAGGGTTCCAGATAATGGATGGAACTCCAGTCTTCACATTGAGATTATGGACCACCAGCTCCTTCCCTTCCTAAACCATGCTTCTGCTCACATCACATGAGCCAGAATCAATCACACGATCACATAACTGCAAGGGAAACGGAAATATCATGTCTCATTCAGGAATAGTGCCCAAATTTGTGTGTGTTGTTTTGTCTTTTTAATTAAGAAGAGAACATGTATATAACATGTATTCTCCATTTATTCATTTATTTACTTATTTGTTTATGTATGCCGTGTATTTATGTATTTATTTAGTATGCCATGTCAGCTCTATGCCCCCAGCAGGCACTGGCCCCTCCCTTCATCCTATGGGAAGCCAGGATTCCATCAGGTCTCTATCAACTCCTCCATGCCAATGACAAGAAGGAAAAGGTTAAGCAGGCAAATTTATAGACAGATAGCATGGCATCACTAAGAGGGTGAAGGTAAACTAGGGGTGATCCAAGGAGGCTCCTTGCAAGAGTCAACACCTTGAACTGTCTCAGGGACAAAGAAAGCAGGGGAAGAATGTGTATTCTAGGCAGAGAGAACATCTTAGACAGAGGCATTACAAGGAAAGCTTGGTGATGCCTGAGAAATGCATGTGGGTCAGTGGAATAGCGCCGAAGTCAAATGGGGGAGTGGGGGCGGGGTGGAACGAAAGCTGGGCAGGTGAGCAGGGCCAGATGGTGAAAAGCCTCACACACATCAGTTTAGGATAACAGCGAATGCTTTCATTTCTCTCTCTCCAGACACACTTTTGGCTTTTAGATTCTCTAAATACCCTGAAGTGAACCCACCTGTCATTTCCAAAGTTCAGTTTCATCTATCAGATGCAAATCTCATGAGGCAAGGACTCTTGTCCTGTCTACTCCTGTGTCTCCAACCTCTAAGAAAGGCCTGGCACACAGTATTTGCTTAATAAGCATTTGACTCACCGACGCACATTTTTATTTCAAATAGGCTCTTCTGGTCCCCATTCAAAACCACACAGTTGGCAAATCTCAGCCAACTCCCAGCTCAGGCAGCCCCACTGTTTCTACATTCGCCTGGAAAGTGTAATGGGCCATAAAATTGCATCCGTTAGCAGAGGCTTATACATATATTTTGCAAACATTTCACCCTATAAAAATATGGGGCCAAACTACAAAATCCTTGAGAGGCAGCAGCTGGAAGTATTAGTCGAAATTAGAGAGAGGATCATCATTTCCATTAAGCAGTGCCAAATTTTGTAATGCAAGTAACATCTTCATGTTAACTCTAAGAAACTGCCTGCCTCATTAGGCAGATAAGGCATGCTATGATTTGGATATAGAATAGCCCCAGTAATAAATGAATCTCCTATACTACAATAGCATCCACATCGCAATTCCCCCTTTCTGTAAAGTTGCTACAAGCAAGGTGGCCTGATCCCGTTTCAGAGGCCTATTTTACTAGTCAGGGTAAGCTCAGCTATGCTATAGTAGTAAAGAAACCTCAGAGTCTCAGTGTCTTAATAATATACAGTGACTTCTTCATACTGAAATCTGGGATATGAATAGGGCTACCCTACTTCATCTTGTAGTTAACACATCCAAAACATCTCCGTGGTCTCCAAGGTCACTTACCACAGAGGAAGGGGGATGGAGGTGAGATTTGGCTTTTACGTCCCTCAACCCAGGAAAGAAACATCAATTCCATTCCCTACTCAGTGATCAGTACTAGTCATGTGGTCCCAACCTAACCACAAGGGAGGCAGAAAACACAGGGAAACGAGTGGACTCTGTGACTGCTTATCCCTGCCACCCCAGGCATGCCTAACCACCACCCCCGCCCTTGGACTGAGAAAAGGGAAGAGAACTGAGACACCTTTTTATTGACTTCCTTCTAACCTGGACCCCACCTGAAGGTGCCTGAGTCGTTATCTATATGCAGTTTATCTTACAGTATAGAGAATAAGCTTCGGCGGCAGCAGCCCCAGCATCTCCGCTCTAGCTGTGGGTGCTAGGACAAGCACTTTAGCTTTCTCAGTCTTGGTCTCCTCACCTGAAAACAGTAAACAGTAGTACCTACCTCGCAGGGCTTTGAGGATTAATCAGTTGGAGACATATATATGTTCAATAAGCACACGCTAGTAAAGTGATCCTGGATCCAGAACCACATGTGATCCTGTGACAAGAATTGATCAGTGTCAGTCAGTGTGTGTGGAGGAGGGGTGTGTGGCCACACTCTCTTGGCCAAACCCAGCAACAGAACCATCTAGATAAACCAACATTAGGCCACTGGCCACAGGGAAATGAGATTCCGATGAGAGAATGTTGGAGGCAGGTATTATTTAAAGACAACTGGACACTACCCTGCTTTCTTCCCATGCCTCAGGATGGGAGCTAAGAATCACAACTTTCTTAGATGGAAGAAACTCTATTTCTTGTGTAAGTTCTTCTAGTATGATGCTAAAACTCATGTATAAAAATCTGCAATTCAAGTACCAATGAAATAGGGCACCCCACTCTATGGCTGGCCATTTCACTCCATATAAGATTTTGTATTTCTGTTATAATTTTAGGAGGAATTATATATTTGGGTTTATGTTTATAATGGGCTTCCCTGGTGGTTCAGAGGTTAAAGCATCTGCCTCTGATGTGGGAGACTGGGTTGGGAAGATCCCCTGGAGAAGGAAATGGTAATCCACTCCAGTATTCTTGCCTAGAGAATCCCATGGACAAAGACGCCTGTTAAGCTACAGTCCATGGGGTCGCAAAGAGTCGGACACGACTGAGTGACTTCACTTCACTTATGTTTATAATAGGAAATACAGCCACTGTGGCTTAAGTAATCTGTGGGTTACTTGGTAGCTGCTGTTCAGTTTCATGGGCTTCTCAGGCAGTGCTGGATGTAAAGAACCCCCCTGCAAATGCAGGAGGCATAAGAGATGTGGGTTTGATCCCTGGGCCAGGAAGATCCCCTGGAGAAGGGAATGGCAATCCACTCCAGGATTCTTGCCTGGAGAATCCCATGGACAGAGGAGCCTGGAGGTTACAGTCCATGGAGTCACAAACAGCTGAACACGACTGAGCGACTTAGCACACGTGACATTCAGCTTCACAGTGATGTCAGGGTCAGCCACATCATAACTCTCTCTTAATCTTTTCCATCTGTATTGCAAGATGGCTGCCTCTGCTCCAGCCATCACATCTGTATTCAAAGTAGAAAGGAGAAGGAGTCATGTCTATCCCATTTTGCCACTGCATCCAGAAAGCCAAAGATTCCCTGAAATATCACCCTTAGCCCACTGCTTTGATAAATTTCCACCTACATTTCATTGGCCAGAACTGTGTCACACAACCACCTCTGATTGCAAAGGAGGATGGGAAAATTAAACACTTGTTTTCTTACAAATATATATGTCTGGAAAAGGGTATTAGGTCAACCAACACATAACATTTGCCCCACAAACTTATCCAAATAGGTTATGTGTGAGGAAGAGAAGGCATAGCATCCATTCCCTCAATCACCTGAAAATTCTGTGGTCGGTTCACTTGAATCCGTAGTTCCTCACCTGGAGGGCCGGGCCTTTGGCAGGAAGACAGCCTGAGATGCTTCTGCTTCTCCACTGAGAACTAAACGCCGGCGGCAGGCCCCAGCTCACTTCTAGTTGTTTACTGCTGTCCAAGGCACTGTGATTCTGGCAAGTATTGGGCCTCAGTGGAGCTCAAAATGGATATTAGCTCTTGGGTGCATTTTATTGATTTGGGCACAGGAGGGAAATTATACTGCTGAGGATTGTCACCCTGGCCAGTTAAAAACCCAAAGTAAATGAACTGAACAAACCTCCCCCTTAAATAGTGCTCAGAAATCAAAGAGCTGAAAAAATGTAAATGGGATTCATTAAGAGCTGCAGAATTAAATTTCTTGTGGTGCTTTGATATGTTTTCCTTGCAAATCTCAAGAACTTTAGTTCCAGTGAGTTTGAGACATGGTTGAGACTGTCTGACTTAGGAGTGGGTTTAGTGGACAGGGGGGCCAATAAGAAGAGGTTCTCAATATGCTCATCATACAATGCCTGCTGACTCCTACCAACTGCCCTCTTGGCACCATAGCCTTCTGATTCTTTTATCTGCCTTGGGACAGTGTTTACACAGCATGTCAAAGTGCTAGCTGGAGTTAATTCTCTCTGTGCTCATTCTAACCCAAGAGAGTTGAATATTCAGGAATTTCTGTTATGTGTGGGATTTTGCCATCGGTATAAGCAGGAATAATTATCGGGTAACCTTTACCCCGTAGACTCACTGGCGTGGAATTATCAGGACCAGGATGTGACTCCTACTCAGGGTGAGGCCAGCAGGGCAGCGCTGACGGCCCCAGGCTGCATCAAGCTGGCAGAAGTGTTTTGTTTGGCCTGTGCAGTGTTTTGAAAATAGGAGATTTCCTTTCTGAATCGCATTTCTGGCTTCTTTTGAAAAATGGGAAGACTTGATGGCACCAGACAAGTGTTTGCACATGTCAAGAGCTGAGCAGCAGCTGCCTGTTTGGATCAGGGCAGCCGCAGCCCCCACCATGCCCTGCCGCCCCACACTCTGCCTGGGTCATCTATGCACTCTCCCAGGAATTGCTAGCCACACAAAATCAGAATCGGCCTTTTAACAAGATCCGCTGGGGCTTCCTCTGCTCTAAAAGTGGGAGAAGCCCTGGTCTAAAGCAGTCTTCATCCTTGGCTGATGAGAAATCACCAGGACACTTGTGAAAAAGCTACCTCCCAGGCTGCACCTCGAAAGCCATCATCCTGCAGGGCAGGGACCTGAGAACGCACACTGAACAGCACTCCAGGTCACTCTGCTGCTCAGAGAGGACAAGAAAGCACAGCTGAAAGAGCTTGCTCTCAAGGTGGATATGCATCAGAATCACCCAGATGGCCTCTCAATAGTTTAGTAAAGCATTACATTGTTACAAAATCGTCACATGAGCCTTTTATTTAGAAATTTAGAAAACTCAGATAAGCAAAAATAAGAACATTAAAAACATCATGGTCATCCTACCCAGAGACTAGCAATCTTAACACCTTATTGTATGACCTATTTTTCCAGGCAAATATGTATTTTTTATCCATTTTAACCCAAGTGTGATAGTACCGTGCATGTTATTTTCAAACCTGTTTCTCTCAGTTAACAATCTCCAGTTTTTTAAAAGGAAATAATTTTTTTTTAAATTTTCCCCAGTTGACCCAAAAATATTCTTTACACTTAATTGTTCTGTCTAAACTGAGATCTAGTCCAGGTTCCACACATGGCTCTGACTCTTCCATCCCTTATGTCTTTTATAATCCAGCACATTCTTCCCCCTCCCCCAATTTTTTTTCTTCCTCAAAATACTGACTCGTCAAGGGAAAGTCTCAGCTTTTGGACTTCTTACCCAGTCACTTCCTCATGGTGTCACTTAGCTTGTTGCTATTCTAGAGTGATTTTTCCTTAATGCCTATGGACTCCACTGGAACTTCCTGCATTAAAGTCTTCAGCGGGTAGAGCCCAGCAATCTGTAGTGTTTGTAGTTTCCCCAGGTGAGTCTGAGTTTGAGAACTAAGTCATCCAGATCCATCCAGCAGGGAAAGATGACTTGGCCCCCAAATGTATCAGGAACCTGTCTCCTGGATTCAGATAGGGTACTGAATCGTGATATATAAGAAAAATATACATTTTATTATCTGGATAACCAAAATATTTTCCTCATATGTACTTGGTCTTCCTCTGAGATTCCTGGCTCATAGCTCCCCAATCCCTTGGAACTTCCTAAGTGCTGAGAGTGATAGAGGTGTCTTGTCATGTACAGGAGGTGACTTTTGGACAGCTAACAGTGAGACCTAGCTAACAGTGGAGCCAGCCCTGTGACTAGGAGGTTGGAATTTTCAATGCTACCCTCTGACCTCTGGAGAGGGGAGGGCAGCTGGAAATGGAATTCAGTCGCAGTGGGCAAAGATTTAACCAGTCATTGCTATGCGAATGCCTCCGTGAAACAGGGGGAGGTGTGGGGAAAGGGCACCCTCTGAGAGCGTGGGAAGGCCGCGCCCTTTCCCCACACCTTGCACCTTCCCTTTGCATCTTTCCTGTCTGTTCCTGAGTTACAACCTCTTACAATAAACTGCGATCGAGTAACTGTTTCTCTGGATTCTGTGAACTGCTCTAACAAATTAATTGAACCCAAGGAGAGGATCATGGGAACCTCTGATTAATAGCCTGTTGATCAGAAGTACAGGTAGCAACTTTAGGTTTGCAGCTGGGGGAAGAAGCAGTTTTGTAAATCTGCTCCCTCAACCTGTGGAATGAGATGCTGTCTCTCAGTGGGCAGGGTCAGAACTGAGTTGGATTCTTGGACCGTCTGCTGCGGTCCAAGAACTGTTTGTCAAAGGTGTGGCAAACACCCGCAACACACACACACACACACACACACACACACCACACATTGAAGTCAGACACTAGTAGAGATACTATGACATCAAAGTCTGGAGTCTCCCTGTGATGCTTTGACTAATAGGATCTGAGCATGGCCATTTGTTTATCCTTTTTCTGTGATAAGAAAGTTAACTTTGCTGGAAGGAGCCTCTATCTGAGGCTGGCAGCTGGGACATTTTCTGAACCTTTAGCTATGCTTGTAATTTTCCCATCAAATTTCACTCTGAGTTCCGGCTCATGATAACAGGCCATGTGTGACTGAGTTGGGATACAGGAAATCTAGAGCACTCCAAAACATTTTCAGATACTTGGTTTGAAGCTAAAACACTTGCCACGGACTAAGTCCTTTCACACGGTTTCAAGCAGGTGATGTCTGTGGGCTCAGAGATATGAGGGCTCTGAGCGGCCATCTA
>SJYC01135954.1:0-13734 GCA_006408675.1 Madoqua kirkii
ATGCCTATGGACTCCACTGGAACTTCCTGCATTAAAGTCTTCAGCGGGTAGAGCCCAGCAATCTGTAGTGTTTGTAGTTTCCCCAGGTGAGTCTGAGTTTGAGAACTAAGTCATCCAGATCCATCCAGCAGGGAAAGATGACTTGGCCCCCAAATGTATCAGGAAGCTGTCTCCTGGATTCAGATAGGGTACTGAATTGTGATATATAAGAAAAATATACATTTTATTATCTGGATAACCAAAATATTTTCCTCATATGTACTTGGTCTTCCTCTGAGATTCCTGGCTCATAGCTCCCCAATCCCTTGGAACTTCCTAAGTGCTGAGAGTGATAGAGGTGTCTTGTCATGTACAGGAGGTGACTTTTGGACAGCTAACAGTGAGACCTAGCTAACAGTGGAGCCAGCCCTGTGACTAGGAGGTTGGAATTTTCAATGCTACCCTCTGACCTCTGGAGAGGGGAGGGCAGCTGGAAATGGAATTCAATCGCAGTGGGCAAAGATTTAACCAGTCATTGCTATGCGAATGCCTCCATGAAACAGGGGGAGGTGTGGGGAAAGGGCACCCTCTGAGAGCGTGGGAAGGCCGCGCCCTTTCCCCACACCTTGCACCTTCCCTTTGCATCTTTCCTGTCTGTTCCTGAGTTACAACCTTTTACAATAAACTGCGATCGAGTAACTGTTTCTCTGGATTCTGTGAACTGCTCTAACAAATTAATTGAACCCAAGGAGAGGATCATGGAAAACTCTGATTAATAGCCTGTTGATCAGAAGTACAGGTAGCAACTTTAGGTTTGCAGCTGGGGGAAGAAGCAGTTTTGTAAATCTGCTCCCTCAACCTGTGGAATGAGATGCTGTCTCTCAGTGGGCAGGGTCAGAACTGAGTTGGATTCTTGGACCGTCTGCTGCGGTCCAAGAACTGTTTGTCAAAGGTGTGGCAAACACCCGCAACACACACACACACACACACACACACACACCACATTGAAGTCAGACACTAGTAGAGATACTATGACATCAAAGTCTGGAGTCTCCCTGTGATGCTTTGACTAATAGGATCTGAGCATGGCCGTTTGTTTATCCTTTTTCTGTGATAAGAAAGTTAACTTTGCTGGAAGGAGCCTCTATCTGAGGCTGGCAGCTGGGACATTTTCTGAACCTTTAGCTATGCTTGTAATTTTCCCATCAAATTTCACTCTGAGTTCCGGCTCATGATAACAGGCCATGTGTGACTGAGTTGGGATACAGGAAATCTAGAGCACTCCAAAACATTTTCAGATACTTGGTTTGAAGCTAAAACACTTGCCACGGACTAAGTCCTTTCACACGGTTTCAAGCAGGTGATATCTGTGGGCTCAGAGATATGAGGGCTCTGAGCGGCCATCTGGTCTCCCAGCAGGCCAGTGGACATTGATCTCAAGCCAGGAACTAGGTTCTGAAGCCCCATGTATCCCAAAATCTACATACATACTTGGGAGGCAGTACCCTGGTACAGTGGATATTATGTCCCATCCCCATGATGAATATATTCATTTTATCCATGAGAACAGCCACAGAGATTTTTAGTTTGCCCAAAGGTAGTGTGTGATTTTGAGATGTGATCAGGAATTACCATTCCCACAATGAACATCACCAACAGGAACTGTTAGCAGTCACTTAATAGGACCCCCAACTCCAAGACTTATTAGCTCACCCCCCACCCCCGCTTCCCCGACAGCCACACCCAGAGATCAGACTGTCTCCATTGATGCCAACGCTTGAAAAGTTAAGAAAACTGTGTTCTGGGACCTGGTTCTCATACTTGGGCATCACCTAGATTGCTTTTTATCTTTTAATGAAAGGAAAATATTATTAGAAAGACATTATGTGTGTTGTAGAAATTTAGAAGTCAGATAAGCAATACTAACATGAAATCACCATGGTCATGCCACTCAGGAATGACAGCTATTAACAGCTCAGTGACTGTCTTTGTAGACAATTATCTACATAGATTTATGTGTACATGTATATGGATCAGCCTCTGTTTTGTATTTTCTTCTTGGAGAGTTTTCTCCATCTCACTGCAGCTTCCCTCTCAAGGAGCTCACACCGCGGGCTCACCCTGCCAGGGTCTGGATGAATTGTCTGAAAGGCCAGCCTTCCTTTTGGCCCTACAGAGTGGTAACCACAGTGTGCTGGGTGTCCGCAGCCGGTATGCGGCCACGATCCAAGGGGATCTTCCTTCCTTGTGTGCTTTTCTTTGCACAACAGCTGTCTTAGCTCAGGCTCCTATAACAAAATACCATAGGTTGATCAGCGTAAGCAACAAGATCCATTTCCTGTGGCTCTGGAGGCTGGAAGTCCAAGATGGAAGTGCCAGCAGATCTCTTTCCAGCTGGCCTCTCTTAAGTGATAAAAGCCAGGGAACTCGTGTGCCCTCCAGGCACCGTGGGGACAAGCTGGGTCATGCGTACCTTCCCTGTCCGGCTCTGCAGCTCCAGGGTTCATGCAACCCGCTGGGGCTCTCAGAACACAGACAATCCTCCTTCTGGTGGAGAGGGTACCTCGCAGGGGCCCCTGAAGCAAGGGGGCTCTGCTCTCACCACCTGCTGCTGAGCAGGTGCCAGGAAAACCCACCAGAGCTGACCCCGGGCTGATCAGTGACCTGGCTCTTAGCGGACTGCACCCAGCTTGCTCTTCTTCACTTGCAGAAGATCGCACTCCTAACTCAAGTCGTGCAGTGGCACCTGCTGGTGGGGCTGGGTATGTGGGGCAGAACCCCCAGGGCGGGAGTGGCCGCTGCATCTGACCCCAGGGGCCCTGAGGAACTAAGAAATACCTAAGATATTCCTTAGTACCCCTCTGTGACATTCATAAAAGTCTTAACCCATTTTCGCATGTTTTCTTTTAAATGATGAACTTCAAGTCTAATAAATATAAAGGAAAAATAATAGAATGTCTAAGTTAATATGTAGATGCTCAGGTGTGACCACCCTGGGGAGATAACAAAGTTTGTCCAAGGGGAGAATCCTTACCTGAGTTCAATCACCACGAAAGCATCAGCTACAGATGCAGATGGCCACAGGTCTGTTTTTCCTGGTCACTCAAATGACACTCAGAGACACCATCAGTTATGTGATTTTCCAGAACTGGTAGGTTTGGGTACAAATTAAAAAGCCCTGCTCTGTTGACCCAGTGTCTGCATCCTGATGGAATGCAGAGTGTATGCCAGAGTGTTTGGGGTCCACCTGTGAGATCTGAGGCAAGTGCAAGACTCAGATGGTCATAAACAGATGAGAGCTGTATTATTCCCACCGGAGTCTGGCCACTGGGGTCCTTCAACATTACACCCCTACACATATTGCTTCTCTTGTCTTCTTCCAATGACTTCAGCAGCCTGAATTCCCATCCTGATTCTACTGCCCAGTAACCTCTGGCCCTTTGCAAGCCTCAGCTTCCTCATCTACAGAATGGGTGCATGGAGGAAGCTCAACAGCAGCTTCTATCTCAAAGACCACTTACACAGTTTTTAATAAGGTAGAAGTATTAAACAAATGCTATTTATTACCTATAATTTATATTATGTATTATTTATGAGTGTTCTTAAAATCACCATGAGTGAATAGTGCTTTAAAGCAATGAGCTAGGATGCTGAATGCTATTTCATGGATTTTAGACAACCAAATTAGAATCTAGAGCCTCAGTGAGTGTCGTCACGGTTCCCCTGCTGGAGCTCTGAAGCTGTTTCTCAAGAATTCACAGCAAGGACTTCACAGGAAGGCTCAACTTGTCTTAGACATGTGTTCCGGAATCATTTGGCCTTTGTCACTGAATGGGTTCAGGCCTTCACACAGGACCACAGCATCCCCAGACTGGGCCCTAAGTTGAGATATAAAACAACAAAAGATGCCAGAAATACAGCCTGGTTCAAAGACAGACGCAGCATACGTAGAAGAATAGCAGTGTAAGAGCTTTTGCAATTACACACTAAGTTATTGGTGCCGTCTTTAAATTATGTTAGAAATAGAAAAACGAAAAGCTCAGTGTAGGCGGGAGAAAGCTTCTTGAAGGAAGGAGGCTGGAGTTGGCCCTCGAGGATGGGCATCTGGGTCAGGGGAAGGTGGAGAAATGATCCCTGGCCGGCCTGGATGGAGAGTGGTGCCCAGGCCTGGGCCACAACCCTTGCAAGAGCCAGAGAAAGTTCCAACTAGGAAAAAATACATATATAGGACATAAGGCAAAATCAGAGTGCCAGATACGGAGAGTGTGACCCCAGGGATACACCTGGTGGTGTTTCCTGAGACAGGTCATCCAGAGCTGGTGCTAAGCTGACGGCAAGTGGTGCCCATGCAAATGCTGCCTCTGGGTGGGCAAGAGCGTTTGGCTCTGCACCGGCTTCTGTGGCCTGGGAAAGGAAGTGTTCTCATGGGAATATTATCCTCGCCTTTGGGAGGGGCTATGGGAACACGCAGTTACTGCTGGGGGAACCTTCCAAGCATACACGCTGGTTTACGATGATGATGAATGATAGGCTCAGGACTGAGCCAAAGCAGTTCTTTTTCTGGAGGTAGCATGAGAATCCTGCCCTGGGTTCCTGCTAGGAGCCGCTGCCAGACGCTATGACTCGGAGGCAAGGTTCATATTCACTGGAATGCTGCATCCACTAGGAACCGGGGTGCTGCTAGGCCGCTGTTCCCTGGCCCAGAGTTTTGTGTGGAGAGGGTGCAAGCCTGTGGCAGCAGCGATGTCTCCCTTCAAGTCCAGGCATCATGCTGAATGTATGCATTCATTCACTCAACAAATGCGTGTTAACGCTGGGCTTCAGACCTCATGGAGTAGAGGTCTCCCTCTAGTGGAAGAAGACAAACAGTAAACAAGCTATAGAAGAAGATGTGATCTTTGCTGGTGGCTCGGTGGTAAAGAATCTACCCAACAATGTAGAAGACGTGGGTTCCATCCCTGGATCAGGAAGGTTCCCTGGAGGAGGGAATGGTAACCCACTCTTGCCTGAAAAATCCCACGGACAGAGGAGCCTGGTGGGCTATAGTCCATGGGATCACAAAAACTCAGAGACAACTTAGCAACTAAACAACAACAACACATAAGATGTGGAGTATATTAGGTGATGAGTGTTCAAGAGAAATCCAGCGTGAAAATGGGTGCACGGTGCTGGTGTAAGGACGGCGGTGGGACATTTTCAACAGAGGAGTCAAGGAGGGTGTTTTGGGCAAGCAGGACGTGAGCACAGCCTGAAAGGGGTGAGTGACATCTGACACTGGAGAAAGAGCATTCCAGACAGAGGAAGTGGTTTGTGCAAAGGTCCTGAGGCATGGGCATGCTGGCTTGTTGGAGAGGGACTGTAAGAAGGCAGAGAGGGTGGAGTAAAATGAGACGGCAGAGAGAAGCAGGAGGAGGTATCTGGGAGAAGTCGGGGAGCAGATGCTCTCCCTCCATAAGGCCTTGTAAGGAGTCAGGTTTACTCACACAGAAAGGCGAGCCAGTGCGGACTCCGAGCCTCAGAGTGCCACAGCCTGGCTGGGGTCAGGGAGAGACTGAAGTGGAGGAAAATGTAAGGGAACAGTGAGGAGGCTGTTTGGGCAGACTGGTGAATCCAGCCAGGGCGGGCGCCACGGTGGTGGTGAGTGACGGGGCGGTTCTGCATGTATTTGGGAGGCAGAGGTGCCAGATTTGCTGATGAACTGTATGCATACCATGAGAGAAAAAGTCAGAGAACATCAAATGCCCGTGACCCCAACCACCAGCTAGAGACCCGAGTTCTGCATGGCAGGTATATCGCCACCGCCTCCAGCAGTGACACCTGGAAGGTTTGATAGTTAGAAGTTACTTTCTTTCAGAGTGACTTCCTTCCCCTGACAGTACCAACAGCTGCAAAGCTTGACCTCCTGAAGGCTTGGGGTGTGAGTTAGGGTGTGATGGTTTACTCTTCTGGAAGACCCTCTCCCCAGCCCTCCCACATTGAAGGGTGGGGCAGAGGGTCCTCCCAGAGTTTCCTTTCAGCCCCATCCCTGTTCAAAGATGACAGAATGTAGACCTATGTCAGTAGTACTGGCAGGCTGCAGCTGTTGATGCAATAAAGTAGGAATCCTGTAGTTATTAGAAGTTGAGGTCAGCTGGAACAAGAATTTCAAATGGTTTCGACATGGAAAACTAACAGATTAAGTAATAGATTATTAATTAAATCAGCCAAATTTGTTTTTGTTTGGCTGCACTACATGACTTAATGGGATCTTTGTTCCCTGACTAGGGATCTAAGCCAGGCCCTGGGCAGTGAAAGCACAGTCTTAACCACAGGAGAGCCAGGGAGTTCCCAGTATTACCATTTTGAACACCCGTTTTCTGATCTGTAAAGTGGGGTGTTCCGTTCTCTACCTCACTGGGCCGCTGCAGGAAGGGTAAACACTGCGTGCAGTGTCTGGCTATGGCATAAGTGGGCCGATGGTCTCCATCTGCCACAGGTCAGCTGATTCCCTCCTGTCATCTTCCAGAGACGCAGAAGGAGCCCAAGTCCCTTCTTCCTCTGCTGTTTTGCTCGTCTCCTCCCTTCAAACCCGTCTCCTGTGTGTCAGGTCATAGTTACGTTTTTAATCACAGCAGCACTTTTTATTGAGTGTCTATGAAGAGCCAAGCCCTTTCTTAGGGGCTTCAAGTGAGCTCTCTCTAATCCTCACCTGCTGGCAAAGTGAGAGGCGTGCTAGTGATGCACGGGGCAGCTCTTGAGATGAGTCACGCCGTGAGTGAGGATGGTGATGAAGAAGAGGCAATGGTGATGATGATAAGTAGAGGATGGTGGAGGCGGAAGAGAGGAGAAAAAAGAAATAACATAGATGGACTGCCAGACTTTGTTATTAGGACGTTCTGTGTTTTGACTAATCCTTACCATGACCTTTAAAGGTTGCCCCTATTATTGCCCCATGTAACAGCTGAGGAAACTGAAGCTCCGTGAGTGTCACACAGCCAGTGGCTGGAGACGCAGGGCTCAGAATCCAAGCGGCCTGGTGTCTGGCGCCTGAGCCTCGATGCTGTGCTGGGTGCCAGCCTTGGGGTGCCATTCATTCATAATCTCCCGATCGTATCCCCTAGCACATCCCTTCATGGCCATGGCACCCCCTCCTTCCCAGGGCATGCCTCTCCCCGGAGGCTGTGTGTCCCCAGAGAACTCCAGGGATCACAGTGGTACACGTGCCACTTTGATTAAAGAGATCCAGCTGGTGAGAGCACCTTCGTCCTGAATTTTAACCAGTCAAGAAGCTCAGCCCTTCACGCAACAGCAGGGTCACTTATCAGTCGACGTGTGTTCTTTCACAGGCTGTGCTGTATCTTGATTTCTCTCAGGGTCCCCTCAAACGCTCGAATTTGAAAACACACACACACACACTAGAAAGTGTATCCACAAGCAAACATTCTTCTGCTCTGATGTGACTTTTAGAAAGTCTAGTTGTTCCTGATATGCAAACTAATCTGTAAGGGATGAGAGTGTGGGAGAGAGTCAGGATGCATTATTCATTGGGAAACAGCATCTAGCATTTTAGAAATGACAGCACGCCAGTGTTGATTTAATACCACCCCAGTGCTTAGGAGGAATTCAGTTAGAGATACACTTGTAGCCTGAAGAGTTGCTTATTTGATAAGTTATGAGAGGTGTTTCAAAGACATTATGCCCATGTGAAGCTGGAGATGGAATTGTTTGTCTTTATATCTTCTTATCCTGTTTCTCCAATGAGATGGCAGAACTCTTAATGGTAAGAGTAAAGTATTATACCTGCCTAGAACTGCAGTGCCTGGCACTTTGCCCTGTCCGTCTTCAGAGCGAAAGAAATCTTTGTTGTAAATGAGACAGGCCCCAAAAAAGGAAGCCTTCGAGAATTAACCCAGAGCAGTTCTCCTCCCTTCTGAGACTCCAGCTTTACCCCAGGTGTTCAATGTCCACACTTGGTCTCTGCACAGATTGAGAAAGGCCTCTGCTGTCATGCAGGGAAAAAAAAGTGTCCACGTCTTTAGCCAGTCATATGTAGAGGCATTTATTCAATGAATCAGTGGTTCTCAACCTTGACGGGTGGTTTTCAACCTTGAGTGAGCATCACAGTCACCAGGAGGCTTGCTGAAATACTGACTGTGGGGCCCACTGCCTGGCCTCTTACTCCCTAGGTATTCATTTCGTAGGGCTGCCACAACAAATTCACCGTAAAGTTGGTGGTTTAAAACAACAGAAATGTATTCCCTAACAGTTCTGGAAGCCAGAAGTCCAAACTCAAGGTGAGGGCAGGGCCGCACTCCCTCTGGAGGCTTCAAGGAAGCCTCTTCCAGCCTCTGAAGTCTCCAGGCTGCCATGGCTCATGGCTTCATCACTGGAGACTCTGCCTCCATCTCTACATAGACCTCTCTCTGTCTCAAATCTCCCTCTGCTTTTCTCTTATAAGGACACTTGCCCTCAATTTAGGGTCTACCTTGATAGTCCAGAATTATCTCTTTTTGAGATACTTACCTTGATTAAACCTGCAATGACCCATTTTTAAAATAAGGTGCATTCACAGATTGCAGGGATTAGGATCTCACATAGCTTTTAGGAAGCTGTCGTTCTTCAGCCCACTACAGCAGGCCTGGAATGAATCTTGGAAAAAAGTCACATTTTTTGTATTTTTAACACGTTCACCATTGATGCTGTAAGTAGCTCAGAGGTTGGAATATGAGGGCTGGGCTGCTACTTTGAAAAGAGAGAAATAATACAATGCCTTCTTTGAAATAGCACCTTTTCTTTAAAGTACTTAAAATAGATTTTATCTCTTGGGATTGATTTATGGTATCCATTAAGCAGGATGCATAGTTCTACCACTGGAATTAATTTTTAAGTTGCTAACCCTTAATTATTTGTAGACAAGAGAGTACAAAAAATGTTGGAAGCAATTTGGAAATAGTCTTTCTATTTCGTCTATAATGGATGCTATTTAAAACAATGGCTTTTCATATTCTCATATAAATGATGCTGCTAACATTCAAAGGCACAGACTGTTCAAGTGCTTTGTACCCTAAAAAGTATGTGAGGATCATCAGACTGTACACAGTGATTTTTCTTTGCCGTGGCATGTTTCAGAAAAATGTTGTATTTCTGAAGAAAGAACACTTAATTCTGGATTCAGATCCTGAGTGTGCTCCTTTTTTGTTAGTGAAAAGTTGGGTCTTTTTTTCTTGTCTAAACAGTGTGGGCGATAATATTTTGTCTTAATAATTAGCAAGTTTATTATGATGATCAATTAAGAGCACTTTGTAAACTGTCAAGTGTTTTGAAATGTGTTTTCTCTATAATGACGAGGTAGAGAATAAATACAAAGTATAGCTAATTTGTGGAAATCTCTGTACTAAAGCTAGTTCTTAAGAATTCTAGCCCCAAATATGTTAATTTGGCTTCTCCCGTGTATTGCATTTTACAAAGATGGCCCAGTATTTCCCATCTCATGCAGTTTTCTTCAATGTGACCTTGATACTCCTTTCACGGTTATGGGGACTTTATCGTATTTTCTTGGTTTTAGGTGGACTAGGGACTCACTTGTGCACAGTAAAATGCAGAGATGACTTCTGAAACAAGGTTGTAAAAGGCCAAGCAGCTTTCACTTTGTTCCCTGGGAATCTGAGTTTTGTTGTCCTTCCACACTGGGGCCACCATGCTGTTTGGAAGCCCAAACTAGTCCACACAGAGAGACCACATGGAGAAACCTTAAGACCACATGGAGAAAGCAAGAAAGTAGTCCTAGGCCAGCCAGTCCCCATCCCACCACCCCAGCTACATCCATCCTCCAGTTGCACCCAAGACCCCAAGCCAGAAGCCTAGAACCAATCCAGCTGAGCCCTTTCTGGATTTCTGAGCCACAGAAACCCTAGGAAGTAATTACAAGCCTTGTTATCATCTTGAGCCTTTGTTATCATCCAAGCTGTAGGATAGTTTATTACACAAAAGATAACTAAAATATCCCATATAAATCTGATCGTGGAACCAATGGTCTGATTATCAATGATGGGTTGAAAAGACCGTTATGTGCAATCCCTTCTAGCCCCACACACACCCACATACAGCCCTTTGGCTACTTACTTATCCTTTCAATTTCAAATACACCTTCTAGTAACACTCTAGAGATGATTCCCTTTTATGCTAATAAGCAAGTTCTATGCTTCCCAGCTCTACTTTCAGTTTGTATTAAAGCTTTTCTTTGAGTAAAATTAATTAGTGTTATGTCTCTTCCACTGGACTCTGGGCTCCAATTGCAGGGACTCTGTTGGTTTGTCCTCACCTTTCTATCCCCTTTTACCTAGGGGGCTTCCCTGGTGGCTCAGAGGTTAAAGCATCTGCCTGCAATGTGGGAGACCTGGGTTCGATCCCTGGGTCAGGAAGATCCCCTGGAGAAAGAAATGGCAACCCACTCCAGTACTCTTGCCTGGAGAATCTCATGGAGGGAGGAGCCTGGTGGGCTACAGTCCATGGGGTTGCAAAGAGTCGGACACGACTGAGCGACTTCACACCATTACCTAGAATAATGCCTGGCACCTAGTAGGCATTCAAATGAATAGCCATTGTTGAAGAATGAACAAATAAATGAGGACTGTACCCAGTTCATTGAAACATATTCTCAAGTTTATATAAAGGATATAAATATGAACAAATGCCCAAAATGTAGTATGTGATACAGTACCTTATTAATTCCCTATGATTGTGTGCTGCCTAAAGGCAACATCTGTGTTCTCAGTTGCTTCCTTGTAATGCCAGCCTTGAGATCCTGCAATAAATCAGAAGGGAAGGAGCATCCGCAGGCCAGGAGAATTCAGAAGGGTTTCTTTGGAAAGAATTAACAGATAGTTGAGAAAACTTAGAGTGCGTCTTGGGACCCCCTTCATGGCTGCAAAAGGAATGACTTTTAAAGAAATCGATCCAGGAATGTCTGCATGGCGGCCCTTTTTCTTGTAAATGTCCTCACAGTGAACACAGATATGGGAGAGGGAGTGTCTGGTTTTCTGGCATTCAGATGCAGGAAGTTTGTCTGCTTTCTTAGGCTTCTCATCTCTTGACCTGTAGCCTGTGGGCTGGGAGGGGTATCAGATGGCCCAACACCAGGGCACCAGTTATGATGTCAGTTCCGTAAATGATGCTCTCAGGGAGGACAGTTGCTCTGTGAATAGAGCCTCATAAACAATGTATCCCTTGTCAATCTGTGTCTTCCCCACTGCTTCAAAGATGTACAAGCCATCCCATACCTGTGATGTTATCCATCCTTTGATACTTCACCACAGTGAGGCACTAATAGGTCCCTGAAAACATAGAGTTGTAGGTAGATATAAGATAGTGACTTGAATTGGGTATGAACTGGGTCCCATAAATCCCTAACCTTTCCATTTGGCCCACAAATTGCCCATGTTGCCTTGCATGACTGGTGGCCTTCACTTGAGATCCACTCAAGCCTCCTGAGATGATTTTAAATGTTGGCACTGTAAGCCAGTCTATTACTATCATTCCTGGGACTAATGATGGTAGTAATTACACTAAATTCTTTAGACAAATGATCTCCTCACAACAATTTCATGAAATATATACACTAATAACATTCCCATTTTAGGGATTAGAAAAACAGGCACACAGAGGTTCAGAAATTTTGCTAGTCACGTGGTTATGTAGTAGAGCTCAAGTCTGAACCCAGCCTGATTCCAGCGCTTAAGATCTTGAGGAGTCCTGGCCCTCCAGGAGCCATCTCAGGAATGACATTTCAGAAAAAGAAGAGAAGGAGCTCCAAGAATGTGAATGCTGCTATCATTTTTCCTTGTTGCTGTATGTTTCCTCATAGCACACACAGGCGTTTGAGATCAAATTTTCGGTTTTCTGCCACCCTGAGGGTTACTGTGAACGCTGATGCTATCAACTACCCCACTACTATCATCATTGTTATCACTGGTATTTTTGTTATTATCCATTCACCTGAAACGTCTGTCTCCCAGAATGCCTCCTACTGACCCATATGTTCTACCACCTCTCAGTTTTGTGTCTTATACAAGCTCATCCTCACCAATTATCGATAAGTTGTACAACAGGGCAGAGAATAGTGACCCACCCTCAAAAGAGCTGCCACTGGCCTGTCACTGCACCAGGGGGTCGTGATGATCTAGGATGCCTTAACTGCACCAGGTATCAATCCACAGAAATACCACAGACCAGTTCCCTTTGCTGCAACTAAAATACACCTCCCCCAGTAGTGCTCTCCAGAAAGCATGGCCTGTTTATCAGGATTTGATGCTAAACTCGGGTTGGCTCCTGCACCTGGTTTTTCTCACTTGGGAAGCTGAGACACTAACCGCCGTGTAGCAGGTGCCTTTAGGTGCTGTGACGCAAGTCAAGCATCAGCACTGTGCTCGACACCTAAAAGCCAGCAGGAAGTCAGAAGCGACATCTATCACTGTCGCCGAAAATGACATGAATGATTAATAAATTAATAAGCAATTTGGGTCTTCGTCTTCTTTGAATTAAATTATACTACCTAATTTAAGACTGTATTAAACAAGACTGTATTTTCTTTTTTTACCCCATTCCCTTTAAACTTAGCTATAATATGTGCCCTCCTCCTTGTTTGTGTGTCCAAATGTGTAAATTCAATTTAGATCCTAATATTTTAATCTCACCAGTAACCAGTTGCAATCTGCCCTTTGGGAGGACGCCCCTTCTTAAGCATGTCTCTGCTCCCTTTGCCAGTCTGATTTACAGTGTGGCATTTGGTGCCCTCAGCTGCTTCTAAAACCCAAGGGGGCAAATTGGTTGCCTAGCAACCACATAAAGGCAATTGCTAACAGTGGAGTTTAGCCCCATTTTGTTATAATGAAATAATGTCTTCCAAGAATGAAAAGCTGAGGTGCGCTCCGTGAGGTGAGTGCTTTGGAGAAAAACTGCTGCTTCAAGACAGATTAGCAAAGCAGGAGCTGTTCTGGTCATCCCCTGGTTTTCAGTGGCTCGTCGTTTTCTTGAATGGAGGTCTACCTGGGAGTCCTTGGTCGAGGTGAAGAGCTGCCACATTTGGTTTGCCCAGCAGTGTTTAAACACTTTGTAAACTTGGATACTTTGGGGTGGAGTAGGGCGTCCGCAGCCGGTAGTGTCATTCCCGGGTCACCTCACACAGGCCCGCCTGGCCTCCAAAGAATCTGACTTTGAACCCCTTGGTGAAGAGCATCTCAATGTTCCTTTCTTCTCCCAAAATGAAATCCATAGATAACACTACTGACACATGGGATTTGGAAGCAATTCTCAGTATTATACCATGACTTTAATACAACTATAAAGGAGAAATAAAAGGGAAGTAATTTACAGTAAATAATGTATATTTAAATATAAATAGACATGACTACAGGGGAAGATAAAATGATTTAGTCAGATGTTTACACCTATTTGCAATGAATGAATCAGATTGGATTTGGGAGAAGCAAGAGGACTAAGAATCCATTCTGTAGACAAGATCCTGGAAAAGTGGAGGTACACGTGAGCGAAAGATGAAACAGGGTAGATTAAAATCACACAAAAGGCCCTCTGTTTACATACAGTAGGTCCTTTACTCAGAGAATCACACAGAAGCTTTCAGGTTGGGAAGATCCCCTGGAGAAGGGAATGACGACCTACTCCAGTATTCTTGCCTGAAGAATTCCATGGACAGAGGAGCCTGGCGGGCTACAGTCCATGGGGTTGCAAAGAGCTGGACACAACTGAGCAACTAACGTT
>SJYC01135956.1:0-103529 GCA_006408675.1 Madoqua kirkii
TTTGTTGTAAGTGGATATTCATGTGGTCTCAGCTAAGTAATGATGGGAAACAGTAGAAGGAGGTGGTGGTGTTTATCAGCGGGACTGAGCATTGTGGGTGGGGCCAATGAGCTTTATGGAGGAAAAAGAGGATTGCTGCTTCCTGGCGAATTTATTTTGGGAAAAAAAAAAAAAAAGTGGTTGTGTTAGAAAAACCGAGATAACAAATCTGCTATAATGCATCAAAGCAGAAGGCTTATAGTGATAAGTCTCCTATGAGAATAGTGAATCTCCTTCATAATATGTTGATATCAAGATTCAGCTTGTTTCAGAAGGAGTGGATTTCCTATACTTATTAAAGCTACAAGAGGCAACACAGTACAATGATTAAGAGGAAAGAACATGGAACCAGACAGCTTGAGTTTAAAGAGCTGTCCTTACTAACAATTGTGTGATCTTGGGCAAGATTTTTCACCTCTGTTTGTCTCATTTCTTTCACTTATTAAATGGAGATAATGATCAAAAAGTATATACTTTGTAGGGTTGTTTGAAGATTAAATGAGTTAATACACATAGGAAAATTAGAATACTACTTGGAGAATGGGAAGTGACATATAATATGAGCTCACTGTTTTGCAGTTTTCAAATTCTTCCCTCAGATCCTTGTGAGAAGGGCTAGGCAGATTACATCAGCCCCATTTGACAGATGGTTTTCCCTCATAGCTCAGTTGGTAAAGAATCTGCCTGCCATGCAAGAATCTGCGTGCAAAGCAGCAGATCGGGGTTTGATTCCTGAGTTGGGAAGATTCCCTGGAGAAGGAAATGACAACCCACTCCAGTGTTCTTGCCTGGAAAATCCCATGAACAGAAGAGCCTGGTGGGCTACAGTTCATGGGGTCGAAAGAGTCAGACAAGACTTAGAGACTAAACCACCATTTGGCAGATAAGGTTACAGGCTCAAAGGGGTTGAGCTTGCTGCAGATCAAGCTGAGTCAGGATTTGAATGTGGCCTTCATGCTTCATTTAGTACTCTTTCCACTTGATCACACTTGTCATTGGATTCATATTTCCTGCTAGGACTTCCTTAGACAGCTGAGGAAAATAAACGTATTTTCCTGTGTATTACTTTTCTATTGCTGCATCAAAGAGTTTCTAACCTAGCCCATTAAAATATCACACATTTATTATCTCACCATGTTAATAGGTCAGGAGTCTGGGCAGACCTTAGCTGGATTCTTTGCTCAGGATCTCACAAGGCTGTGTACAGTCAAGGTGTCAGCCAGGCTGCATTCTTGTCTGGAAGCTTAACTAAGAAGGATCGGCTTCTAAGTTTATTCAGATCATTGACAGAATCTAGTAGCCTATGGCATTGAATTCATGCCATGATATTCATGGCAGCTTGTTTCTTCAAAGGCTGTAATGGAGAGAGAATCTCTGTGCTTGAAATCTCCCATATCAGCGAAGGCCTAACCTCTCTTTAAAAGGGTTCACGTTTTGAGGTCTGTTCTAACTAGGATAATCTCTCTTTGATTAATTAAAAGTCAATTAGGCAACTAATTACATCCAAAAAGTCCTTTCACCTTTGGCCTATATTATAACAGATCACAAGAAGGCATAACATCATATCACCTTTGTCATATTTTACTGATTACAAGCAATTTGCAGGTTTTACCACACCCCCCCAAGTGAGGGCACTGCACAAGGGATTACACATGAGAGGGGTGTCTACCCTAGAGAGAGTCACCATATAGCCCAGTATTTTCAAGCTGCTGATAAGAGGGGATGATAATGTACTTTTAAGGAAGTCAAGTGGGAAGATTCCCCAGAAGAGGGCATGGCAACTCACTCCAGTATTTTTTCCTGGAGAATCCCCATGGATAGAGGAGACTGGCTGGCTATAGTTTATAGCGTAGCACAGAGTTGGACGTGACTGAAGCGATTTAGCGTGCATTTATGCAAGGCAGTCAAGTAATTTTAAAAGTCAAAGTTAGGTATTGAATCTGATTAGATATGTACAAATAGCAATCTGTTTGGGAGGACAGATAAAGGATTGCACCATTCTCATCAGCTTATCTTTCCCAACATTTTTTTTCTTTTCCATCTAGGTATACACTTGTTCAAGATATTTCACTGAGTGAACTACAATTAGATGCCGACACACTGTCTTTTCACTTTGTAACTAGGCCTGAAACAGTTAAAAATATGAACAAAAATATTAAAACCTTCTTCAGTACATGCCAATGGAGGATGTAATTTTTTTTGGTGGGCTTCCTCACATTCATGGTTGAAAGATAAAAGCTAAAATTTTCATAGGTTAAGTCTGGAGCTGACTGTAGCTCAGATCATGAGCTCCTTATTGCAAAATTCAGGCTTAAATTATAGAAAGTAGGTAAAACCACTAGGCCATTTAGGCATGACCTAAATCAAATCCCTTATGATGGTACAATAGAGGTGATGAGTAGATTTGAGGGCTTAGATATGGTAGACAAAATGCCTGAGGAACTATGGGTGGAGATCCCTAACATTGTATAGGAAGTGATGACCAAAACCATCCCCAAGAAAAAGAAATCCAAGCAGGCAAAGTAGTTGTCTGAGGTGGATTTACAAATAGCTGAAAAAAGAAGAGAAGTGAAAGGCAAAGGAGAAAGGGAAAAATATAAGCAACTGAATGCAGAATTCCAGAGAATAGGAAGGAGAGATAAGAAGGCTACCTTAAATGAACAATGCTAAGAAACAGAGGAAAACAATAGAATGTGAAAGACTAGAGATCTCTTCAAGAAAATGGGAGATATCAATGGAACATTTCATGCAAGGTTGGGCACAATAAAGGACAGAAATGGTATGGACCTAACAGAAGCAGAGATTAACAAGAAGTGGTAAGAACACAGACGAACTAGACAAAAAAGATCTTAATTACTGGGATAACCATGGTGGTGTGGTCACTCACCCAGAGCCAGACATCCTGGAGTGTGAAGTCAAGTGAGCCTTAGGGAACATTACTAGGAACAAAGCTAGTCAAGGTAATGGAATTTGGCTGAGCTATTCAAAATCCTAAACTATGATGCTGTTAAAGTGCTGCACTCAAAATGTCAGCAAATTTGGAAAACTCAGCAGTGGCCACAGGACTGGAAAAGGTCAATTTTCATTCCAATTCCAAAGAAGGGAAATACCAAGGAATGTTCAAACTACCACACAGTTGCACTCATTCCACATGCTAGCAAGGTCATGCTCAAAATCTCTCAAGCTATGTGTCTGCAGTACGTGAACCAAGAACTTTCAGATGTTCAAGCTGGATTTAGAAAAGGCAGAGGAAACAGAGATCCAATTACCCACATCCATTGGATCATATAAAAAGCAAAGGAATTTCAAAGAAAATCTACTTCTTCATTGACTACACTAAAACCTTTGACTTATGTGGATCACAACAAACTGGAAAATTCTTAAAGATGGGAATACCAGACCACCTTACCTGTCTCCAGAGAAACCTGAGTGCAGGTCAAGAAGCAACAGTTGGAACTGGACATGGAACAGCAGACGGGTTCAAAATTGGGAAAGGGATACGTCAAGGCTTTATACTGTCACCTTTCTTATTTAATGTCTATGCAGAGTAAGTACATCATGTGAAATGCCAGGCTGTATGAAGGACAAGCTGGAATCATTTTTGTCAGGAGAAATATCAGCAACCTCAGATATGTAGATAATACCACCCTAATGGCAGAATATGAAGAGGAACTAAAAACCTCTTGACGAGGGTAAAAATAAAAAAGAGTGAAGAAGCTGGCTTAAAATTTAATATTCAAAAAACTATGATTATGGCATCCAGTCCCATCACTTCATGACAAACAGATGGGGCAAAATTGCAAACAGTGACATATTTTATTTTCTTGGGCTCCAAAATTACCATAGATGGTGACTACAGCCACGGAATTAAAAGCCCCTTGCTCCTTGAAAGAAAAGCTATGACAAACCTAGACAGCATATTAAAGAGCAGAGACATCACTTTGCTGAAAATATTCCATACTGTCAAACCTATGATTTTTCCAGTAATCATTTATGAGTGTCAGAGTTGGACCACAAAGAAGGCTGAGTGCCAAAGAATTGATGCTTTCCAACCACGGTGCTGGAGACACTCTTGAGAATTCCTTGGACAGCAAGGAGATGAAACCAGTCAATCCTAAAGGAAATAAACCCTGAATATTCACTGGCAGGACTGATGCTGAAGCTGAAGCTCCAATACTTTGGTCACCTGATGGGAAGAGCCAACTCATTGGAAAAGACCCTAATCCGGGAAAGATTGAAGACAGGAGGAGAAGAGGGTGACAGAGGATGAGATGGTTAGATGACATCACTGACTCAATGGATGTGAATTTGAGCAAACTCCTGGGGATAAAGTGAGGGAAACCAGGTGTGCTGCAGTTCATGGGGTCACAAAGAGTCAGACAACACTTAGTGAACAATAATAAACACTCAAATACTCCATTGCACCCCACCATTTTATTAAAGCCTTCCAAAATGAAACTCTGTGATGAAGATGTAGCTCTTTCTATTTCATCTGTTTGTGTCATTTTTCTGTGTTTTGTATTTGTTTGAAAACTCTTTAATGTGCTGTCTCTTATACACATCTAATCCACTCCTTCTGAAACAAGAACTGACTCAATGGATGTGAATTTGAGCAAACTCCTGGGGATAAAGTGAGGGAAACCAGGTGTGCTGCAGTTCATGGGGTCACAAAGAGTCAGACAACACTTAGTGAACAATAATAAACACTCAAATACTCCATTGCACCCCACCATTTTATTAAAGCCTTCCAAAATGAAACTCTGTGATGAAGATGTAGCTCTTTCTATTTCATCTGTTTGTGTCATTTTTCTGTGTTTTGTATTTGTTTGAAAACTCTTTAATGTGTTTGTACAATGAACTAATATGTTGATTGATAAACAGTAAATAAAGAATAGTTGGCATAGACAGCATTACAGCCTCTGCAAAGAAGCTTCAAGAACCACGAGAGTATGTTATTGTAGTTTTACTTTACTTCTCCTTGTCTACCTGTAGAGTTTTCTGGCCAATGAAACAACATCTAGTGTTTTCAGTGCTTAGAGACTACTACAGTTCTTCTGGACATCAAGGACAGGAAATTATGTTAAAATTGGAGCTATAGAATAAAACGTTGAAAATGAAAGGTGGGTTGCTTAAGTTCTCATGGTATGCTTTAGAGAAAAACTAAGCCCCTAATTGCTTTCCCAAGTATCTTCTTCTCAGAAGCATGGAGTACGCAGTGACAGCTGCATGAATTAAACAGGATAATCTTGGAAACATTAGATTGTTTTCTTACAAGAATGTCATTAGATGTAGTCAAATCATAATTGAGAAATTATTTAAAAGTACACTTTTTATATTATTTTGAAAGGCACAAAGTCCTAGCTGAATCTTCTACTCAAGAAAGGTAACAATGGATTTCCTGTTGTTTGGCTTGTGTTCTTTTTAGTAATCATTGATGGTGAATTAATGTTATTTGCTTTGTATTTAAAAGAGATCTAAACATTAAATGAAAAGAAGTAAAGGGTGATGCTAGGTCCTGATTCCTGGAGAAGGGAATGGCAACCCACTCCAGTATTCTTGCCTGGAGAATTCCATGGACAGAGGAGCCTTGTGGGCTACAGTCTACGGGGTCACAAAAAGGTGGACATGACTGAATGGCTAACACACACAGACACAAGTCCTGATTATCACGTATTAGAATGTAGGTATGTGGTTCCAAGGAGTTTGCCCTACAACATATTTTTGCCTGGACCTTTACACAGTACACTTTAAATCAGTGGTTCTTGACTCACGGTGGCATGGAGTTACAGTAAGAAATATCAGAATCCATATGCCCAACAAAGATTGCATACAAAGTAAATAAATAATGTAGATTGGATATCCATGTACTAAAATCTCATGAATCTATGTAGTTGATCCTATGATGAATGAAATGTAAGCTTATTTTTAAGTGTTACTGAAGTTTTTGTAGGTTTTTTGTTTTTGAGAATTTTCTCAACCAACATATCCTAAATATATGACTCTCTAGTGTGTGTGCGAAAAAGGAAGAGATTGAAAAAAATTGTGAGATATATATTTTTTAAGTTTAAAAAAGATCTACATATTTCCAAAGATTGGGATCCACTGCTCCAAGCACTTAAATTTAGTAAGAGAAAATTTTGTCTTTGTCTGTCTCTATCTCACCCTCTCTAAGCAGCTTCAGATGGGCTGCATGCAATTATCTTTCCCCTTCTTTTGGTGACTAAAGCATCTTTCTCCTCAGACATTAACGCTGGGAAAGATACAATAGTAGCTCTAATAATAATAATAACTTCCCTTAAATAACATCTTTTATCTGAGGCTCTCTAAATGCTGTATGGCAAGATCTCACTGTCAGAAGGAAGAGAAATGCACAACTAGGAGACGCTGCAGCTGGGAATAGAATCCAGCAGGCTGGTCCCTCAAATATTTGTTTTCCTAGTTGAAGCCTACCTGCCTCTTTTGACAGGGTGCAACTCATCTATTTCTGAATTAACCTGCACCTCTAGGGGAAGTTTGATAACAGTGATTCTAGATATTTGGGTGATTTGCCAAGCAGCCACCCATTTACTTAGAGACTTACATAAATTCTTTAATATCTAGCATAGCTGAAGAAGTGGAAGGTTAATAGTTTATGAAATTCATGCTTCACTTTCAATGACTTAGAATATGATAAAATATACCCAACATGAAGATTAGGCTGAAGAAAATTTCTTTCTGTGAAGATTCAGAAGGCATTTTTCTAACTGGCACAGGGCCACAAAATCAGCATTATGAATCCCAGTGAACACCATGCTACAGGTGATTGGCTGTGCTGAGGTGCTTAAGTAAAGAAAGCACAAGATAACTGAGAGCAGATGGTAGGGTTTTTGTGTTTGTATCTTGAGAGCTTATGGGTCCAGGGTTATCTTTAGGGGACACAGGATTTGGGGAAATAATCAGAATATGTGTCTTTCCTTCTTCATTATTTGTACCTAGACCAAATCAAGTTGAAACTGACATTTGTGTTGCCTTTAGGGAGGTGAGCCATGGTGTAAGTAAACCAACCAGGAGCAATCAGAGCAGGATATTGAGAGAGGCCAAGACCACGTTTATATTTTAAGCCTCTCAGCATATGAAAAATGTAAGAAAGCCAAAAGAGGAGGGTTATACAAATGAGTTCAGGTTAACAACTTATATAAAAGTATCTAATTTATTAGAATAGGTCCTGCATTGGTCTCTTTCTCTCTCGCTCTCTCTCTCCCTCTCTTGCTCACAGCATAGGGATTTTGTTTGTTTGTTTGCAAATGTCAATACACATCATTCATCAAAAGGCAAGCACTTTCTCCATTGTGTTATTCTCATCTCTATCAGAATTGGAATTAGACATGCTAAAGGTCACAGAGCAAAAATCTGTTGCATTTAAATAGACATTAGGCCATGAATGTAACACTTAAAGTAATTTGGTCCAGACAGAAAACACCTGTCTATGTTGTGAATCCAGATGGGGGAAGCTGGCAATCTCAGGAGAGTCATAGGACTAAGAAGACCGATTATCTCAGAAGGCAAATCTTCTGAAATAAATTGTCTGAGGAATTGAGCTTTGAAAGCTCAAGCTCTATTGCAGTTTGCTTAAAAATGTTTCACCCTTGATACTTCAAAATCTCATTTCCACTTTTGTTATTCTCCCCCTCCTTCTCTTGCTTTAATGGTAATAAAGGAGATATATTTATCACATCAAACATCTAAAATTTTCAACCCTAGAAAGAAAATCCATTTCAAGCGTGTTTTCCCAAGTGACTATAGTTTCTTGAAAGGCAGATGAAGGGGAGCCTGAGCCATTGGCAGGAAAGCTGGGGAAGGAAATAAAAGAAGCCTAAGTCAGAAGCTGGTCCTGGCCTTTCTAAGCAGATAGACTTTCCAGAAGTGACCTCTGTACTGCAGCAAGTTGTCTGGACTCCACGTGACAATGTCAGGGATGATCAGAAACCAGGTGCTTAGTGAACTGTGGAAAGGAGGGGGAAGTAAGTGGAAGAGTACTTTAAAATCAGTACAGAAGCAATATTGTAAAAACAAGATCATAGGAATAAAAATATCCTTCACAATATCACTACATAATATTACATTTTAATGTGCACTTTATATACACACAATTTTATAAAATTGTAAAAATAATGAAGATACTCATGTGCTCTGTTCTTTATGTAATGTTATATCATAAATGGTTCCTTATGCTGATAATTTCTAGTGGCTGCACAATATTCTTTTAAGGCTCTCATGGTTTAGCTAGTCTATCATGGATCATTTAGGTCATTACAAATTCTTCTGTGATTATAAGCAATGTTGTAAAGAACAGCTAATTGCATAGCTTTTGTAACTTCTTGAATTATTTTCTCAGCATAAATTCCTGGCAGTTAAATTACTGGGTGAAAGAATATAAACATTCAAATTTTTCTTAAAAATTCTGCCAAACTCATTTCCAAAAGGACTGAAATAATTGACTAATTTCACCACAATCTTGCCAGAAAACTGCGGCAAAAAATTGAAATTTAATTGGTAAAAATGTTACCTCATTATAGCTTTAAGTTTAACTTTTCTGATTGCTTCCAAGATCAAATATATCTTCATATATTTATTTGTTAGTTACAGTTTCTCTTCTGAGACTGCTTCTTCTTCTTCTTTTTTTTTTGGTTATTGTTAGCTATTTATCTACTGAGGACTTATAAATTTTCTAATTAAAAATCTGTATAGTTCAAATAGCACAGGAAATATCTTCCTGTCACATTTTTATCAAGTTTTGCTTTTGTATTTGAGGTACTTTCTTAAGCAGGAGAGAAAAAGTGTGGAGTGCATACGATTTTATCTTCAATCTTCATTTTTTAAATTTTAATTGGAGGCTAATTACTTTACAATATTGTATTGGTTTTGCCACACATCAACATAAGGCTGGCTGTTCATTGTGGCATTTATAAGTCAGTGTATAGTATGCTGAATTCAATGCCAAAAAGAATATCCTGAAAGGAATGTAACAAAGAATTACAGTTTGGGAATCAAGAGAAAATGCAATTTGAATCTGGGGCAACATGTGGTTGATATTCTTAAGTTTCAAATCTTTTAAACTTTATCTCAGTCCTTTTAGGGTCAAAACTGCACTAATTTAGTGAGACCATGGTTTGGTGAAAATAAAACTGAATTGCAGTGAGTAGAGGTGTTCAAATTGTGGGATCTTCCACAGCATGTGAACAACTACAGCTATCCAACAGTCAGAATTCAAAATCTCTAATCCTCTGACCCTAAATTTGACTTGGGAAAGAGAAATCAAGGGTAAGATGACTCTATGGTCTATTTCCCTATTTTTTAGGCAAATCCTGAAAGAGGCCATGTTTTTTTTTGCTACTTTTAAATTATATTTACAATGCTTTCATATTTGTATCAGAACTTGATCAATTTCTGAAAAATAAGAAAAGAGTCATAGCTGAAGGATGTTGGATGGGTCCCTGCCACCCTTAGGAGTACACAGTTGCTGAGGGAGTTTGTCAAAATTTTTTTTTCTGTTTTTGGGCTCTGTCATTCATTCTAATAGCTCATAGCAGCTGTGCTCCACCCTCTCTCACTTGTTCTGCAATTTTTGAGCATGAGAAAAATAAATGAAGAAAGATTTATAAGTAGAGGGACTGTTACTGGCAGATGGTGAAAATAACTGTGTCAGGAGACGGGATAAGTGTATTTAAGAGCAGTTCATTAGAAAAGCCTTAGAACTTGGTATTCAACACTGGAAAAACATGGGGTGGGAGGTGGGAGGGGGTTTCGGCATTGGGAAATCGTGTACACCTGTGGCTGATTCATGTCAATGTATGGCAAAACCAATACAGTATTGTAAAGTAGAATAAAGTATTAAAAAAAAACATGTTGGCATCTTTTATTTCATTTTATTAGTAAAACTTTTTTAAAAATAAGGACTAATAGTGTAAATTAAGGTGGTGTAATGGTAAAGAATCATCTGTCAATGCAGGAGACACAAGAGATCTAGGTTCAATCCCTGGGTCAGTAAGATCCTGTCGAGGAGGAATTGACAACTCACTACAGTATATTTTGCTTAGAGAATCCATGGACAGAGGAGCCTGGTGGACTACAGTCCAGGGAGTTGCATGGAGTCAGACATGACTGAGCATGTACAATGTGCAGTCTTACAGAATAAGAATTTTTACAAACATAGTCTATTCATGTTCTACAAATGCTGTGTAATAAATTTTCATTGTTTTCCTGACTCATTTACTTTACTGTCCTCTTTCCCATAATTCAGATCTTGTCATGTCTATCTCTTAAAATGCTTGAATCCATGCACCGTTTTCCTTTCCTATCGTAGTCCTAAATTTTTCTCTCGCTTAGCTTTCTTTACTGAGCTCTCAGAATATATCTCTAGCTCTTTCTGTTTCCACTGAATGTTCTGGAGATCATTTAAACTTATCCTATCCCTACCCAAGCTCATAATCTTGTAGAAATTTGAACCTCTTCCAGTGCTCCCAATCTCATTCACCTAGTACAAGCTAGAAACCTGGAAATTATCTCTGAATCCTCCCACTCCCTCACATTTCATAGCTAATCAATTGCAAAGTCATACTAATTCTACTTTTTGATGTTTCCAATCCAATCATTTCTAGCCAGTTCTGCAGTCACTTTCTTAATCCATGTCTTTATAATCTCTTACTTGGACTGCTGAAATGTTTCCTGTTATAATTCCTTTCCTCCAAACAGTCCTCCTCCAAATTGAAACCAGCCTGGGTTTTGCAAAAGGTAAATCTGATCATTTCACTCTCTTGCTTATGGATCTTTGATGGCTACTCATTGACTTTGGCGTGGTTTGATGACCTGGTTTCTGCCTCTCCTTCAGGCCTCATTTTCTACTAAGTTGTGCTACTTATCTTGTGACCCAGTCACACATAAATGCTCTCTGTATTCCAGGTACACTATACTTCCTTACATCTCCATACCTTCTTTCTTCCCTGGACTAGCTAATCAATATCAAAGTAGTGTTTACAACTCAGCTCAAAGGTCACCTTCTCTTTAAAAGAGTCTTTAGTTATACTCTCCTCCTGAACTCCTTCCTCATTCCCATCGCTCATGAAATTAGGTATTTCCTCTTCTTTGCTTCTATAGAAGACTGTGCATAGTTGAATATGAGTATGATCTCTCTTTGAGGATTCTTTGTGTAAAACTTTCCTGATCCTACATTTTTTTGTTGTTTTTGAGCTTGACCTTTAGTTTTCAACTGTGACTTTCTTTATCACATTCTTTTTTCTTATAATTATCTTTTTGTGTCTTTGACCTACTTCAAATTCTATTACTTCTCCCTTCTGAGAGCTATTTCCCCTCCTGTCTGTTGTTTTATAGATTGGCAATATCCATACACAGTGAGTCTATTTTTCTTTCATTTTGGCTTTCCATTGTGCCCAAACCTAACTCCACATATGTAAGTTTTTTTTTAAGTGTTTTCTTCCTTTTCTCTTCTATGTAACAGTATACAGTTTCTTATAAAGCAACAGGAACCCATCACATCTCTCAGTTGTCTCATTGCTCAGCTCTAGTCTGTGTCTGTTTGCCTTTGCTTGCTGCTTTGTCCTTATTCCTCCATCCATTTCTTACAGAAGTGTCCTTTTCATCCTGCATTCACTGGCTATTCAGTGTCAGTTTACCTTTCATTCCAAACCTGGAAATAAATACAGTTTATTAAGACTTTTGACATACGATATAGGATTATAACAAACCAGTGGGATAAGAAATAGATTACTTTGCAATGCTGAGAAAATAAGCTAAATAACCCTCCCCCAAAGTCGCACTTCATTGTCATGTACTAAAATAAGCAGCGAAAGTGAAAGTTGTCCAATAGTGTCCGACTCTTTGTGACCCCATGGACTATACAGTTAACAGAATTCTCCAGGCCAGAATACTGGAGTGGGTAGCCTTTCCCTTCTCCAAGAGATCTTCCCAATCCAGGAATCAAACCCAGGTCTCTCACATTGCAGACAAATTCTTTACCAGCTGAACCATAGGGAACGCCAAGAATACAGGAGTGGGTAGCCTATCCCTTCTCCAAGGAATCTTCCCAACCCAGGAATTGAACCAAGGTCTCCTACCCTGCAGGCAGGTTCTTTACCAACTGAGTTATCAGGGAAACCCAAAGTAAACTGTAGAATAATTGATTAGCTAAACATAAAAACTGAAATCATGCTAGAATTAAGGAATCAAACCCAGGTCTCTCACATTGCAGACAAATTCTTTACCAGCTGAACCATAGGGAACGCCAAGAATACAGGAGTGGGTAGCCTATCCCTTCTCCAAGGAATCTTCCCAACCCAGGAATTGAACCAAGGTCTCCTACCCTGCAGGCAGGTTCTTTACCAACTGAGTTATCAGGGAAACCCAAAGTAAACTGTAGAATAATTGATTAGCTAAACATAAAAACTGAAATCATGCTAGAATTAAATACAAGAGAAAATTTATTGATAGCTAATTGGGGAAGAACTTTCAAAGCATAAAAGCAACAAAGAAATCACAAAGAAAAGGTTCAATGTATTTATGCATATATTGCATTTTCTATACAACAAAAAAGCATAAAAACAATAGCACAATCACAAAAATAGGAAAATATTTCATTACCTAGAATAATGCCTGGCACCTAGTAGGCATTCAAATGAATAGCCATTGTTGAAGAATGAACAAATAAATGAGGACTGTACCCAGTTCATTGAAACATATTCTCAAGTTTATATAAAGGATATAAATATGAACAAATGCCCAAAATGTAGTATGTGATACAGTACCTTATTAATTCCCTATGATTGTGTGCTGCCTAAAGGCAACATCTGTGTTCTCAGTTGCTTCCATGTAATGCCAGCCTTGAGATCCTGCAAGAAATCAGAAGGGAAGGAGCATCCGCAGGCCAGGAGAATTCAGAAGGGTTTCTTTGGAAAGAATTAACAGATAGTTGAGAAAACTTAGAGTGCGTCTTGGGACCCCCTTCATGGCTGCAAAAGGAATGACTTTTAAAGAAATCGATCCAGGAATGTCTGCATGGCGGCCCTTTTTCTTGTAAATGTCTTCACAGTGAACACAGATATGGGAGAGGGAGTGTCTGGTTTTCTGGCATTCAGATGCAGGAAGTTTGTCTGCTTTCTTAGGCTTCTCATCTCTTGACCTGTAGCCTGTGGGCTGGGAGGGGTATCAGATGGCCCAACACCAGGGCACCAGTTATGATGTCAGTTCCGTAAATGATGCTCTCAGGGAGGACAGTTGCTCTGTGAATAGAGCCTCATAAACAATGTATCCCTTGTCAATCTGTGTCTTCCCCACTGCTTCAAAGATGTACAAGCCATCCCATACCTGTGATGTTATCCATCCTTTGATACTTCACCACAGTGAGGCACTAATAGGTCCCTGAAAACATAGAGTTGTAGGTAGATATAAGATAGTGACTTGAATTGGGTATGAACTGGGTCCCATAAATCCCTAACCTTTCCATTTGGCCCACAAATTGCCCATGTTGCCTTGCATGACTGGTGGCCTTCACTTGAGATCCACTCAAGCCTCCTGAGATGATTTTAAATGTTGGCACTGTAGCCAGTCTATTACTATCATTCCTGGGACTAATGATGGTAGTAATTACACTAAATTCTTTAGACAAATGATCTCCTCACAACAATTTCATGAAATATATACACTAATAACATTCCCATTTTAGGGATTAGAAAAACAGGCACACAGAGGTTCAGAAATTTTGCTAGTCACGTGGTTATGTAGTAGAGCTCAAGTCTGAACCCAGCCTGATTCCAGCGCTTAAGATCTTGAGGAGTCCTGGCCCTCCAGGAGCCATCTCAGGAATGACATTTCAGAAAAAGAAGAGAAGGAGCTCCAAGAATGTGAATGCTGCTATCATTTTTCCTTGTTGCTGTATGTTTCCTCATAGCACACACAGGCGTTTGAGATCAAATTTTCGGTTTTCTGCCACCCTGAGGGTTACTGTGAACGCTGATGCTATCAACTACCCCACTACTATCATCATTGTTATCACTGGTATTTTTGTTATTATCCATTCACCTGAAACGTCTGTCTCCCAGAATGCCTCCTACTGACCCATATGTTCTACCACCTCTCAGTTTTGTGTCTTATACAAGCTCATCCTCACCAATTATCGATAAGTTGTACAACAGGGCAGAGAATAGTGACCCACCCTCAAAAGAGCTGCCACTGGCCTGTCACTGCACCAGGGGGTCGTGATGATCTAGGATGCCTTAACTGCACCAGGTATCAATCCACAGAAATACCACAGACCAGTTCCCTTTGCTGCAACTAAAATACACCTCCCCCAGTAGTGCTCTCCAGAAAGCATGGCCTGTTTATCAGGATTTGATGCTGAACTCGGGTTGGCTCCTGCACCTGGTTTTTCTCACTTGGGAAGCTGAGACACTAACCGCCGTGTAGCAGGTGCCTTTAGGTGCTGTGACGCAAGTCAAGCATCAGCACTGTGCTCGACACCTAAAAGCCAGCAGGAAGTCAGAAGCGACATCTATCACTGTCGCCGAAAATGACATGAATGATTAATAAATTAATAAGCAATTTGGGTCTTTGTCTTCTTTGAATTAAATTATACTACCTAATTTAAGACTGTATTAAACAAGACTGTATTTTCTTTTTTTACCCCATTCCCTTTAAACTTAGCTATAATATGTGCCCTCCTCCTTGTTTGTGTGTCCAAATGTGTAAATTCAATTTAGATCCTAATATTTTAATCTCACCAGTAACCAGTTGCAATCTGCCCTTTGGGAGGACGCCCCTTCTTAAGCATGTCTCTGCTCCCTTTGCCAGTCTGATTTACAGTGTGGCATTTGGTGCCCTCAGCTGCTTCTAAAACCCAAGGGGGCAAATTGGTTGCCTAGCAACCACATAAAGGCAATTGCTAACAGTGGAGTTTAGCCCCATTTTGTTATAATGAAATAATGTCTTCCAAGAATGAAAAGCTGAGGTGCGCTCCGTGAGGTGAGTGCTTTGGAGAAAAACTGCTGCTTCAAGACAGATTAGCAAAGCAGGAGCTGTTCTGGTCATCCCCTGGTTTTCAGTGGCTCGTCGTTTTCTTGAATGGAGGTCTACCTGGGAGTCCTTGGTCGAGGTGAAGAGCTGCCACATTTGGTTTGCCCAGCAGTGTTTAAACACTTTGTAAACTTGGATACTTTGGGGTGGAGTAGGGCGTCCGCAGCCGGTAGTGTCATTCCCGGGTCACCTCACACAGGCCCGCCTGGCCTCCAAAGAATCTGACTTTGAACCCCTTGGTGAAGAGCATCTCAATGTTCCTTTCTTCTCCCAAAATGAAATCCATAGATAACACTACTGACACATGGGATTTGGAAGCAATTCTCAGTATTATACCATGACTTTAATACAGCTATAAAGGAGAAATAAAAGGGAAGTAATTTACAGTAAATAATGTATATTTAAATATAAATAGACATGACTACAGGGGAAGATAAAATGATTTAGTCAGATGTTTACACCTATTTGCAATGAATGAATCAGATTGGATTTGGGAGAAGCAAGAGGACTAAGAATCCATTCTGTAGACAAGATCCTGGAAAAGTGGAGGTACACGTGAGCGTAAAGATGAAACAGGGTAGATTAAAATCACACAAAAGGCCCTCTGTTTACATACAGTAGGTCCTTTACTCAGAGAATCACACAGAAGCTTTCAGGTTGGGAAGATCCCCTGGAGAAGGGAATGACGACCTACTCCAGTATTCTTGCCTGAAGAATTCCATGGACAGAGGAGCCTGGCGGGCTACAGTCCATGGGGTTGCAAAGAGCTGGACACAACTGAGCAACTAACGTTTTCAGGGAGTTTTTTTTCACTTTTTTTTTTTGCTTACATGAGTGCTGGATGGGACCTTGAGAGTAAAGTTCAAAATGGGATGATTCTTTACTGAGGGACTATCCTTCCAATTTTAGAGCTTCCAGCATCTCTGGCTGGGCTACTGAAAGCCAATTGATTCCTTCACTGACGATAGCAACAGAGAGCCACCCTGAAGACGTTCCATCTTGGATTTCAATACTGTCCTAGTCTTGGTGCTTGGTCTTATTTCTTACTTCCCCTACCCCAAACGCTAATCCATTTGTCCATTCGTAATCAATCGAATTCACGATCCACATGAAATGCTTAGTTAATGCAGAGTCTGGGCCGGAAGAGCTTGGATAGGTGGTATTAGGCTCTTCTGAATGCATCACTCACTACTGTCTTCCTGTATAGGATCGGTGACATGAGCCTGATAAAACACATGTATGTAGTGTTTTACGTGCACACATCAAATATCTATAGGAGTGGACAGTGAAAAATGCTGTGCCAAAATCTTCCTCAGTCCCCTCCCCAGGGCAGCTGTGGTGCATTGTATGTGTTCCCTGCAATCTTTGTTTAGAGACAAACATTTATATCCCTTTTGCAGCGTTTTCCAAGTGATGAAAGCCTACTCTACAGCCACTTCTGCATCCTACGTTTCCACCAACCCTTCCTTCTGGGGGTGTGTATAGATCGTCCTCATTCTCTTTAATGCTTTCGTGGTAGTTCATCTTATGGATGAACCGTAATTTTTAAAAACATCGGTAAGGCTGTTGTTTTTATCATACAGAAATGTCTAAAGCAGAAAACAAAGTAGCCCATAACCCCAGAATCCAGAAAAGCAAGTTAACATTTTTCTTTTAGCAGAAGGAAATAGATGCAGATGGTAAAAACTAAGAAGGGGAAGGGGGGCAGGCCACAGCACAATATGAAAAGTCAGACTCTGCTTTCCTTTCTCCAGCCCCGATCCCTCCTCCCTGAAACAACTATAGTAACAGTAAGTGACCTGTGTATTCTTGCAGAAGAAAAAAGAAAGAATTGAGATACACTAGCTGTGTAGGGTAAGCAAAGTCCCCTACCTCAACCCCACCAAGATGCGTGCATCCCAGTCCCAGAAACCTGTGAGGATGTTACCCTAGGTGGTAAGGGGGACTGTGAAGACATGAGTAGGTTAAGGAGCTTGATTTAGAGAGGTTATCCTCATGATCCCAGTGTGATCGCTTATTAAGAGAGATGCAGGTGTTCAGAGAGGGAAGAAGGTTCTGTGCTGCCGGTCTTAAAAACAGAGGAAGGATAAATGTCCATAGACAGACGAATGGATAAAGAAGATGTGGTACATATATACAAAAGAAGAATGAAATAATGCCATTCGCAGCAACAGGGATGGACTTAGAGACCATCATACTAAGTGAATCAAATCAGAAAGAGAAAGACAGGCTGCGTATGATATCACTCATATGTGAAATCTAACAGAGATGATACAAATGAACTTATTTACAAAACAGAAATAGACTCACAGAGACAGAAAAGAAATTTTGTTTACCAAAGAGGAAAGGGCAAGCACTGATACATTCAGTTCAGTTCAGTTGCTCAGTCTTGTCCGACTCTTTGCGACCCCATGAATCGCAGCATGCCAGACCTCCCTGTCAATCACCATCTCCTGGAGTTCACTCAGACTCATGTCCATCGAGTCCATGATGCCATCCAGCCATCTCATCCTCGGTTGTCCCCCTCTCCTCCTGCCCCCAATCCCTCCTAGCATCAGAGTCTTTTCCAATGAGTCAACTCTTTGCATGAGGTGGCCAAAGTACTGGAGTTTCAGCTTTAGCATCATTCCTTCCAAAGAAATCCCAGGGTTGATCTCCTTCAGAATGGACTGGTTGGGTCTCCTTGCAGTCCAAGGAACTCTCAAGAGTCTTCTCCAACACCACAGTTCAAAAGCATCAATTCTTCAGCGCTCAGCCTTCTTCACAGTCCAACTCTCACATCCATACATGACCACAGGAAAAACCATAGCCTTGACTAGACAGACCTTAGTCAGCAAAGTAATGTCTCTGCTTTTGAATATACTATCTAGGTTGGTCATAACTTTTCTTCCAAGGAGTAAGCGTCTTCTAATTTCATGGCTGCAATCACCATCTGCAGTGATTTTGGAGCCCCCCAAAATAAAGTCTGACACTGTTTCCACTGTTTCCCCATCTATTTCCCATGAAGTGATGGGACCGGATGCCCTGATCTTTGTTTTCTGAATATTGAGCTTTAAGTTTGGAATTAACAGACATGTACTGCTCTATATAAAACAGCTAACCAACAAGGACCTACTATATAGGGCAGGGAACTATATTCAATATCTTATAATTGCCTGTAATGGGAAAGAATCTGAAAAAAGAATATATGACTGAATCACTTTGCTCTACACCTAGAACTAACACCATGTTTTAAATTAATTATATTTTAATTTAAAATAAAATGTTTAAACATGTAGAAAGGGAATCAAGTGCCAGTGAATGCCAGTGGTCTCTTAGAAGCTGCAAAAGACAAGGAAACAGATTCTCCTCTCGAGCCTGCAGGAGAGAATGCAGCTCCCTGGAACCACTGCAGAATTCTGGACTCCAGAACGATTGGGGAGTAAATTTGTATTGTTTTAAGCCACTGAGTTCGGGGTCACTTGTTACAGTAGCCATAGGAAACTGATAATCTAACAAATATTCATTTTCATTTGCTTAAGGGCCAGGTTCTGCACGTACACTGTTATTCTTTACTAATATAGCACCTTGTTACCTAGCTTTTCACTGCCCCAGGTCTTTCCCTAAGTTATGTTTACAAGCACCTAGGAGGTAGAGGCTGTGCTTGGTGGGTCACATTGTGACCCTCTTGGCTTCCCTCTCAACAGGAGGCAATATATCTGCTTAGTTACAACTAAAAAGGACATGGATGAAGTTGGAACAGGCTGTAGACTTGCTCAGTGTCCCTATGACAGGAGCCCTCAGCCCTCCTGGATCTCAGCTGCAGCTCCAGTGGTCTCCCCACCCTCCACACCAGCAGCAAGTCCTCTTCCAAAGCCAAGGGTGTTGCATACCAGTACAGGACAGCTTAGAATGTGTAGAGTTAGTATCTCCAGAGGTAGCTGCAAGCTAGTCAGGGACAGGGGTTGGGGGGTCAAGGTCCAGCCCCGTCTGTGGAAGGGCAGTTCTGAGACTAACTCTACCTGCTTTCTTGGTGGTGCCCTTTGGGACTGGGGCCGTTCCCCATGTGGTACCCAGCTCGGTGACATATGTCTATAGACTTCTTTCCTTCCTTATCTTCCTCTGAACCCTCACTCCTGCTTCTTGAATTTAACCCCCAAATAAGCCGCCTGCTCTCAAAGTCTTGTCCCAGACTCAACTCCAGGGGAAGCCAAAGTTAAGTGCCAACTCTTTTTTTCTAGCTGAGGACTCTTTAGTCCTAAACCTTAACTTAGGGACTTACCAGGTGGGTGCTAGTGGTAAAAAACTCACCTGCCAATGCAGGAGATGCAAGAGACTTGGGTTTGATCCCTGGGTAGGGAAGATGGCAACTCACTCCAGTATTCTTGCCTGGAAAATCCCATGGACAGCGGAGCCTGAGGGCAACAGTCCACCGGGTCACAAGAGTTGGATATGACTTAGCAACTAAACCACCACCACCACTTTTTCTAGCTAGCTTACTTTGACTCTAACTCAAAAAAAAAAAAAAAAAAATTTCTTCTAATCACTAGTTCTAATACCAATAAAGTGTAGTGATTCATTAATCTCCTTAGCCTATAATTGCAAATTGGGTTTTCTCTAGAATGTACCTAAGGAGGTAGGTGCCCATTAAGCAATTCAGGGGAGTTTTATTTAAGCTGCAAATAAAATTAGTTTACTCATTTTTTATTTAATCCCCAGAAGGCATTTTGGAAGCCTTCCCTTCTCATTTGACCCAAACCATTTTTTAAAATTATTGTTCTCCTAAATTGAAGCCCTTTCCAGCATTGCACATAAGAAGTCTTAAAACTCATCTGTTTTCTTTTTGTAATTGACTTACAAATGCATAATTGACTCACAAATACATAATTGACTATGCATGGCATTTTAAAAGGGCAAAGTTTCCATTTGCTTCTTGAGTTCTTTGGAGTTTCTTTGTTTTCCTAAGCCCTCTTCCAACAATATTCCAAGTGATTCCTTGGGCCTCCTCCACTGGTAGCACCATTTTGCTGGCATCTTAATGGAGGGATCCCTTCACCTCTGTTCCTAGGCATACTGGGACGAGTTGGGGACAGTTTTCAGAGCCCTTATTTGCAACTGAGAATGCTCCTGGCCTCATTCTTCTGACACGTGGACAATTCTTTCATGAGTTATGTGACTATAAATCATCACTGCAATCATCGTTAGAATGAAACTCCAATACTTTGGCCACCTGATGCAAAGAAGCGACTCACTGGAAGAGACCCTGATGCTGGGAAAGGTTGAAGGCGGGAGAAGAAGGGGATAACAGAGGATGGCATCACTGACTCGATGGACATGAGTTTGAACAAGCTCCAGGAGATGGCGATGGACAGCGAAGCCTGGTGTGCTGCAGTTCATGGGGGTCACAAAGAGTCAGACACGACTGAGTGACTGAACTGAACTGCAATAGTTCAGTTTCAGTTGGCAAACTGAAAACCCTATTCACAAGAACAGATACACACACACACACACACACACATGCACAAACTATATACTTTAAGTAACTTTAGAAGAGGCATGAAGTGTATGGCGTCTGTGATTTGGAAAAGGACTTTCTAAAGGTAGTATTTAGTTAAAGTGAGCAAACTTAGAAGTGCTGCTTGCTGCTCCTGGTGCCTTGCATGGATGTAGACCTGTACCCGCGCCCTGTATCAAGGGGAATCATGCAACAGGAAGCAAGGACCGGGGCGAAAGAGAAAGAGCGATGCAAATACTAAGCCAAAATTGGCAACGCAAGGCTTCTCTAATAATTAAGGTATTTCACTTGGGAAAAACGGGTGACTGATGCTTTTCAGTAGCTTGACTGAATGAGGGTGTGGAGCTGGTGTCTCATTCTTGGTCTCTATCTCCATGCTGATGGAGGCAAGAATTTCAAGGGAAATTGGTTTATTTTGAAGGTGCAGGAATCTAATTCACATTAGGAAAGTGAAGAAATAAGACAGGAAAAGAAAAGCAACCAATAATGGGTGATTATCTAGCCATTTACTTCCATGGATGCCTAACGTGCAATCCCACGAGGAAACACTGGGAAACAATTTGTAAAACTAAGGCTTTGGAGAGAGTAATGTGGGAGTTGGGGTGTTTATGCACCAATTCCCATCAGTGACTGGCTGAGGGCTGCTCCTCAACTTGGGGGGTGTTAATTCCACAGTCCTCCTGGCCTGCCAGGCGCTAAGTAGAGTGGCCTCCTCTGCATCTGAAGAAAGCCCTCAGGGAAAGAATGAAGGTTTTTCGAGTCAGGAGTCTGCAGGAAGGGACTGATAAGACCTGATGGGGCACCAACAGAGTCTGTTCAGGGATGGAATTAGTTCAGCTTGGGATGCAAGAGCTCAAGCCACGCTAGAGGCGCCTGACAGACTAGACTCAGATCTCAGAAGCTCTGACTTGAGTTTCACTATTGACCTTGATCTGTCAAGTAATCTACCCATTGCTTGTGCCACCTGAGGACTAAATTACCACCATCCATTTCGCTAATGGGCTTCCCTGCTAGCTCAAGTTGGTAAAGAATCCGCTTGCAATGAAGGAGACCCCAGTTCAATTCCTGGGTTGCAAAGCTTTACTGTAGAAGGAATATGCTACCCACTCCAGTATTCTTGGGGTTTCCCTTGTGTCTCAGCTGATACAAAGAATCCACCTGCAATGTGGAAGACCTAGGTTCGATCCCTTGGTTGGGAAGATCGACTGGAGAAGGGAAAGTCTACCCACTCCAGTGTTCTAACATGGAGAATTCCATCGACTGTGTAGTCCATGAGTTAGCAAAGAGTCAGACATGAGCAAGTAGCTTTCACTTTCATACATTTCTCTAGCCTATTTGCTTCTTGAAAATGACATCTCTTACAGTGAAACACCCTCCTTCATTGTATACGACTCACGTGCCCAATGAGTCATCCATCTTTTCCCCAGAAGTAGGTTCCTGACTGGTACAATCTGTGCCATGTCATTTCTCAACAAGACAGAAGGGATTTGATTCTAGGAATATCATTAAGTTCAGGTTGTTTAACTGGCTGCTTCTAAATCCTGACTTGTGTCTGGTTGCTTATACATGTTAACACAGAATTTCTAAATTACAAGTTGAGAGATGTTTTTGGAAGGTATTTAAAGCCTCCTTAAGCAGGTTAGAGTCTTATATTCTGTCTGAACGAACTGTTATCAAAATGCATTTGACAATGGGCATGTGAGTAAGTTGGTGAAGGGGTCCCTGGGAGTTCTAAGCACAAATCCTGTTAACAGGTAATAAGATTATGAGCACAATCCATGGAGAACACAAGCTTTTATCAGCTGAAGCAGAGCACTTAGATGCCAGGTTGTTAATGGAATTCAGCTTCTCTGTCTTTCATGGATTTCTAAATAGACAAAGTTCATTGCTATCCAAATTACCAACGGAGTCAAAGCTACGTCCAAGTTTGGAGTGGGTCTTTGTTTATTTCATCTACTCATGAAAAACAGAAAGCTCTTACTGGAGAAGGGAAAGTCTACCCACTCCAGTGTTCTAACATGGAGAATTCCATCGACTGTGTAGTCCATGAGTTAGCAAAGAGTCAGACATGACAAGTAGCTTTCACTTTCATACATTTCTCTAGCCTATTTGCTTCTTGAAAATGACATCTCTTACAGTGAAACACCCTCCTTCATTGTATACGACTCACGTGCCCAATGAGTCATCCATCTTTTCCCCAGAAGTAGGTTCCTGACTGGTACAATCTGTGCCATGTCATTTCTCAACAAGACAGAAGGGATTTGATTCTAGGAATATCATTAAGTTCAGGTTGTTTAACTGGCTGCTTCTAAATCCTGACTTGTGTCTGGTTGCTTATACATGTTAACACAGAATTTCTAAATTACAAGTTGAGAGATGTTTTTGGAAGGTATTTAAAGCCTCCTTAAGCAGGTTAGAGTCTTATATTCTGTCTGAACGAACTGTTATCAAAATGCATTTGACAATGGGCATGTGAGTAAGTTGGTGAAGGGGTCCCTGGGAGTTCTAAGCACAAATCCTGTTAACAGGTAATAAGATTATGAGCACAATCCATGGAGAACACAAGCTTTTATCAGCTGAAGCAGAGCACTTAGATGCCAGGTTGTTAATGGAATTCAGCTTCTCTGTCTTTCATGGATTTCTAAATAGACAAAGTTCATTGCTATCCAAATTACCAACGGAGTCAAAGCTACGTCCAAGTTTGGAGTGGGTCTTTGTTTATTTCATCTACTCATGAAAAACAGAAAGCTCTTTTTGCTTTATAACCCTTTTTTTTCCCTCTCTTATACTGTAATTTTCTCCCATCTTCTGAAAATGTCAGAAAATGAACCAAATATGAAAACTCATGTTGCATTTTGAAGTGTCTGACCACAGTCTATAGACCCAGATAATGCCAGACTCTAATTTCAGTGTTTAGGAGGGTAAAGGTTATTGGCTAATGGCCTTTGAGAAAGGAGAAGAAAGTACTATGTTGAATGCAATACAAACCCCCATATTTTGTGTTAGGATCTTTTGTGAGTTCTAGCTCTACTGCCGGAGAAGGAAATGGCAACCCACTCCAGTATTCTTGCCTAGAGAATTCCGTGGACAGAGGAGCCTGGTGGGCTGCTGTCCATGGGGTCGCACAGAATCAGACATGACTGAAGCGACTTAGCATGCATGCATGCATTGGAGAAGGAAATGGCAACTCACTGCAGTGTTCTTGCCTGGAGAATCCCAGGGACGGGGGAGCCTGGTGGGCTGCCATCTATGGGGTCGCACAGAGTCAGACACAACTGAAATGACTTAGCAGCAGCAGCAGCAGCTACGCCGCAGTCATAGGATGTTCCTTTTTCTTCTTTTACGTCTTTGTAGGTTGCTTTAAATATGCTTCATTTATATATACTGCTCTTAGAAATTCTTTTTTTTTTACTCCACATTGAACTTTTTTGAAAAATATTGCAAAGAAAGTTTGATTTAATCACATTCAAGCAACTGAATTGTGGAAAATTCACTACCAGAAGTTCGACTGTTTTCTTGCCAAGTTCAGTGGGGGTGTTGAGTGCCCACCAATACTACCTGCCGCACCCACCCAGACCCTGATGATGTCAGGCTACAGGTGTGGGAACCTCAGGACGGGAGAAGCCATCTATGATCCAACCAGTCTTTTCATCTATGAATGCTTCCAGTCTTTGCCCAGATATGCAGTATTGAAATTCAAGTCAGTTCATGGTAGAGCATCCTTTTCTCTTCCCCATGCATAGGTCAGTTGGTTCACGCTAATTCCATCCACAAGAATGATGGTTCACACTCCTTCCTGACTTTAGCATCTTCCAGACACACCAGACTGTCCATTGCTGAAAGGTACCAAGCTCATTCCCATCTCAGGGGCTTTGCCCAAGATACTCCTTTAATCTAAAATAAGTACCTGCTGACCTCTGAAGGGGTCAGTGCTTCCTTACAGAAGTCTTTCCTGGTTACCTTACCTGATCAGCATCCCACTCAGCTGTGCTGTCAGATCTCCCGCTTATGTTTTCTCTGGAGTGTTTACCACCAACCGAAAGCACCCAAGATGTATAACCACCACCTGGCCTCTGGCCAGCCTCCCTGTGCTACGTCAAGAGTCCAATGACAGCAGAGACTTGGTCTCTCTTGTTCTCAGTAAAATCATCAGTGGCCCCAAATAGGACTTAGTACATCATCATGAGTGCTCAACAAGTTTTTGCAAGACTGAATAATACATCTGTAAATAAAACACTGAGACACATTTACAGTCCTTTTAGCACTTAACACATGCTATCTTTAAAGGTGATGTCTCAAAAAGCCTATGATACCAGAAAGACCATTTTTTATCCCCTCATATCCTTGGCACCTAGTACAGTGTCTCATACATAGTAGATGCTCAGACAGACAGGTGGATGAGTATGTGAAAATGCGAGGAAATCACATACAGGGAAGGAAGCTAACAGGTTCCTAGCATCTGTGTGCTTGCTGGCATCTACTTCTCATTTAATCCCCATGACGAGTCACATAAAGCGAATAGTGGCACCCATGTGTTACAGATGAGAAGACCAAGCCACACAGCACATCAGGACAAACTGGGGTCCACATCCAAATTCCCAGCAGCGCTCCCTCACGCTGCTCACAGCCTGCTAGGAGCGGGGTCTCTGTGAATGTTTGTGAAGGAGGCAGAGGAAAGCAAGTGGAGTCGTAAGTTCAAGACTCTGTCACTGCAACTTCATTCCAACAATAAATCCTTGACAAAGAACTGAATGCACTTTAACCATGGGTCTCTTTTCACACTGTAAGGATGCCCACAGATTATTGGAAGTCAGACGTATGTTGCCACCATAGCCATTGGGATGGGGCCACCATAGTGGTAGGGAATGGGAGGCAGGTCACCCATTTGTACTTATGGTTCCACAGAGGAGGACGAACTCAGGGGAGGGGACAGGACCCGTGAGCTCACTGCAGGTGGGGGTCGGGACTGGAATACGAAGGCTGCTCTAACTGCTTGTCATCTGTTGAGTTCTCATCCACTGTGAGGTCATGGGTCCCTTTGAGAGCTGATGAAAGCAGAACCATCGGGAGTACACACAGCCATGCCTTTATGATCTCAGGGCATCATGAACCCGAGTAAGAACTCCAGCCTTCAAGTGACAGTTCATGTTATCTCCTTTTAAAGGGAATGCAACTGTGTTTTATAACCCACAGACACATTTGGGGAAAAAAGAAAAGAAAAACGTCTGTCATCATAACCTAGCTACTGTTTTCCTTTGTCTGATATATTGACATTTTATTTCATTGTGCACATACAGTTCTACATTTGGCTTTTTTAACTTAGCACACATAGCATCGAGCAATTGTAACAGCGTTTCACAATCAGTATTTAATTGGAAGTGTTTCAGCGTAATGTTACTGTAATGTTCAAATGCAGAGCTCGGTGATGCAATGAACATTGGTCTCTGTTTTGTCTAAAATTATTTTAAAACCCATTAAATTTTGTAATGTGCATTCTCTTCCGTCTAGAGGTCCCCTGCAAACGGCTTCAGATCTCACAACAAGTGGTGTTTTAAAACAACACATAAGAGTATTTAGCTTTAATGTGATCACAGCCTCAGGCCATAATAAAACCAGAATTTCCCCCCGATTATTATCAGTCACTCCTCCTCCAGACAGCATCATGATAAGACAGAGCAACTTCCATTCCTCACCAGGCAACTAATCATCTCTTTGCCAAGCCTTCTTTATAAATGGAACAGAACACATTTCATTATGCAATGCAGTCATGTTCCCCAACGAGAAATCGGGGTGGAATGATCTTGGGGAAAGTTGCGAGAGGACTGAAACACGTGTACCTTGAAGAGAAACGGCCCCCTCGTCGGGTAGCCCGTAGATCACTTCTCTCGCACATCTGCACAGCAGCCCTGCCTCACCTGCTCACCTCATCCTCCTGCCGCCTCTCTTTTTGTCCTTGGAAAACTCCAGAAAAGCTAACGGTTCACTTCCTTTAACAAGTACCCATTTTCAACCTGTATGGTTTAGTGAAAGTACTTTCCAGAAAGTTCCAAAGATGTCCTAACTGCTTAATCCAACAACCACTCATTTGTTTCGACCTCACCATAAGAACAAGCATTGGAGAAGGCAATGGCACCCCGCTCCAGTACTCTTGCCTGGAGAATCCAACGGATGGAGGAGCCTGGAAGGCTGCAGTCCATGGGGTCGCTGAGGGTCGGACACGACTGAGCAACTTCACTTTCACTTTTCACTTTCATGCATTGGAGAAGGAAATGGCAACCCACTCCAGGGTTCTTGCCTTGAGAATCCAAGGGACGGGGGAGCCTGGTGGGCTGCCGTCTATGGGGTCGCACAGAGTCAGACACAACTGAAGTGACTTAGCAGCAGCAGCAAGAACAATCACATCTTCTTGAACATTTTCTTTATTTTGCCTACTCTCCCCTGCCTCACCTCCACTACACCTCCATGTCCATCACTGGATTGTCTTCCTCCTTGTATAAGTATCCCCTCGCTTTCAGAGAGTAATGCTTTCTTTGCTCCACAGGTGAAAATCCCACCCCACAGTTTGAACTGAACCATCTATACCAATCCCTGCCACCGCTTCAAGCTCTGACCTCACTGCTGAGCGCCCAGATTTAATTTCTAACTTCGTATTAGCATCTTCACACAGATTGAAGCACTGTTCATAGTTTGGAAAAAAACAGAGCTGAGTAACATCACAGGTGCAGGAGCCAGGGTATCTGGGTTTGAATCCTTGTTTTGCCACTGACTAGCTGTGTGTCCTTGGGCCACCTCAGTAACCTGTCTATGCCTCAATTTCCTGATCAGTAAAACAAGTGAAAAATAATACTTGTCTTATAGGATTCTTGTGTTTCTTATAGGATTCTTTTATCAGTTCCACTAAATAACATGTGCAACTCTTTGGAACAATGCCTGGTACATGCTAAATAGTCTTGAAGTTTTAGCTGTAATTAAGTTTAGAAATTACTTTTATCAATAATATTACTAGCTAACTTTTCCTGAGTATCGCCCAAGTGGCTTACATGCATTAGTTATTCTATTTATCCTTAAAACAATCCTCTGAGGCAGCCACTATTATTATTTTCACTTTATAGATGAGAAAACGCAGACACAGAGAGGTTAACTCATTAACTCAAGGACACACAGCTTTCTCAAGGTGACACTGTAAGTGGCAGAGCCATGATTTCAGCTGGTACAGTCTGACTTCAGACCCAGACTTCTAACCCCTTCACTGTGCCACCTGCCTGCTCCACCGAAGGTTGAAGTCAAGTTATTTTCTTCTTTGTTAGACTGCTGTCCTCTCGTTTTCTCTCCCCGCCCAGAGACCACCTTCATGCCCCCTTTCCCTTAACCTGCCAGTCATCACATGCGATACCCAGAGTATTTCCTCCATCTTTTCCCCATCCTGTTCCGACTGCCGCTGACCAATTGAACTCTCCTCTCCAGCTGCACCTACTGTGATACCGCCTTTCTGGCCACGCTTCTCTTGCCCTCTCACGTTTACAATTTATCCTTCTCATTGATACCCCAGGACTATTTAGGAAAGGAAATGAAGAAAGTCTCCAGCTTTATAGGATTAAGGCAGAGAGGCTGCAGCAAACCAACACTCAAGCAGGCAAGACAAATGCACTTTAAATATTTCTGCAGCACCCAGAGAAATCTAAAGTAGCAGTCAGTGATTTACACCCACCACCAGAGACGTTTCATCTGAAGCAGACAGGCCACAGCGATAGGATTTCGGACTCTGCAGACATATCCTATTTTCCCAAGCATGTAAGCAGTCAAGATTCTCTCTTCAAGGGCAAATCCCTCTCTGCCTAGATGGGGATCCTGAGGTGTCACTGAAATAAAAAATCTGTCTCACAGTAAAATAGTTCTAGTCATCTGCAGAGAGAAAGAGAAATGATAACTTTCCCCTCCCCTTCCCTAGCATCCTTCTCAACCCCTCAACTTGGAAAACTTCTGCACATCCTTCAAAGCCCAGGAAAAATGTACCTTTCCTGATGAAGCCTTTTGTGAGCTCTGCCAGACAGTTTTGTTTTTGTTTTCTTTTATCATGCAGCTGAGCATAGCAGCTCAGAAAACGGGCTCTGTCGCAGGAGCCAAGGTTCAGATACTGTGGTTTTACCACTGACCAGCCTGTGTGGTCTTCAGTGAGTTAGCTCACTTTTCTGGGCTCTACTTTCCACGTCTTGAAAGTGGAAGGCTGTGCTAGCTCTGGCTTCATAGGATTATTGGGAGGATGGCGGTGGGAGGAGCTCTAGCTCTAGATCCTAGCTTCATAGGACTATTGGGAGGAGGCCAGAAAGGCGGTGTCACAATAAGTGCAGCTAGAGAGGGGAGTTTAAATTTTTTATGAAAAGCATTAGCCTGGCATATTGGAAGTATGTAGTAACTGTTACCCACTGAAAGTTAAAGCCTAAAATAAGTACAGACATCCTGGAAGATCATAACAGCCGTAGCAAGCACTGTTTTTTTTTTTCCCCCAAATCAAAAAAAGATATAGCCATCTGAGTTTCCATATTCCTTAAAGAAAAAAGATGTCCGACTTTCTAACACTGTGTGAGTCAGTAGGTCATCCCTGCAGCGGGGCACAGGGGGACGACACGGACAGAGTGGGGCAGATTTCCAGTCACAAGTTAGGGCTCGATCCAATGTCACGGGCATTTGATTGTATCTATACAAACCAAGATTCTGTTCAAGAACTCCTTTGAAGAGGAAGTACTGTTAGAACTTGGCCTGTGATCTCTGCCTCCCAGGAATTAGTGTTTTAAAAAGAAGAGGGAATCACAGTGATGAGAGCTAGGACACTTTCATGGCTTTGTTAAGTGCCAGGCAGCGGCAGGAAAGGCAGGCAGACAGGAAAAGACTCTGCAGTTCAGACGAGTCCTGCTTTCCGTTCTCTCTGTGCAGGCTGCTGTCCTCCTCTGGGGGATTCGAGGCCCACTGGGTAAACGAGGTGTCATGTGGAGACTGTGTGGCAGATGCTTCCGTTCTGATAAGGAGTGGTGAAAGTTCCCTAAACTCGTGAAACACCTGCAGATGCCACCCAGCTTCTGACTGCCTTCCTGACGCTTCACAGGTTTTCTAAAATAGCAGAGTGCACTGTGCCCTAGAGAAGTGGGCAGAACAGGGGCCAAAGGGCACTGCGTGGAAGCAGCTGCTGGCCTGCTCAGAAACTATCCTTCTCGGCTGCTGGCCCTTCCCTCCCGTAATACCTGTGGCCAGCTGCATCCGCATCACCCTCCCCCCTCCCCCTGCGGCAAGGCTTTTGAGCCCACATGTAGGTTTATTAAAATGACACTGAGCTCTTCATTCATGCCATCTTTGGAAGTCTACTACCTACCCAGCCCAGGCACATCTAGGAAATGCCACATGATGTGGTCCATTTGAATTTCTTTTAGCCCAGGAAACTATCCTTCATTGATTCATCTGTTGGGAGCATTCCGAAAGCATCCACTGGCAGTTGCGTGCCTGATGTTGTACTAAGTACTGGGTACCAATAAGATGCTGAGTTGCTGTCCCTGCCCTCAGGAGACTTCCAGGACAGTGGGAAATCATGTGGATGGTGGCCGCTCAGCAGACACACCCTACTGAGATCTTACTATCTGTCTAAATCTAGGCACTCAGGCTTGTGTGGGTTATGTCATTTAACTCCTCAGCAGCCCAGGAAGTAAATTCTGCTTTTACCTCCTTTTTCACATCAGGAAAATGAACATGAACAAAATTAAATAACTTGCTTGATCTCATGGCCAATAGGGGAAGGACTAGGATTCAAATCCAGGTGTTCTTTCCCCTGCTCCACACAAAACCTTCCAAAGTCTGGACACACAAAGGTGTACAAAGAGAGGGTCAGTCAGTCCTCCCTGTCGGCAGAATGCAGAAGATTATTGGGAGGTTTTCACGGGACCGGGTGTTTGTTCTGAGGAAGGAGGTAGGAGTTTGCTGGGAGAAGAGGCAGTCCATGTTAGAGAAAGTGCCCATGCAAATGCCCGGATGTTTGAAATGGCAGGATACGCTGTAGGAGTGCCAGCTGGAAAGGAAGGTCAGAAGCAGATTGCAAAGAGGCATCTGTGACATGCCAGGGATGCATTCATCACTGTGTTCTCCAGTGCCTGCCACAGCGATCACGATGGATGGATGGATGAAATGTCTGAGCCTTACTTACATGTGGCACTCATAGAAATTAATCAATTAAGTCAACATTTATACATGTGAATATTAGTTATAAGTCCAATTACTCTACTCATGACCTAAAACGATAGTAACTTCAAGAGACACAGATGTATTCCTCTCCTCCCTCATGGACTAGCACTATGGCAAGGAAGTTCAGGGCTGGCATGGCAGCTCTGTAGGGTAGGAACTCAGCTTCCTTCCATCTTGTACATATGGTGATGGCACAGGGACCGTCCACATGGTCTGTGATGGCTGTCCACAGCATCTGTATCCCAGAAAGCAGGAGCAGGAAAGAGGATGGCATCCCCCCCTTTAACGGAATAACATAGAATTGTGTATTATAATTGTGTGCACACTTTATTGGCCAAAATTTAATCATATGACTACAACTAGATGCAAAAGATCTGGAAAATGAAATATTTATTCTGGACAGCCATACATCTGGCTAAGAATTATATTATTATTGAAGGAAAAAAAGGGAAAACACTTGTTGGAAACAGCAGTCATTTTTGCCACTAACTCTGTGCGTGAACACTTACTGGATACCCACTAAAGAAATGATGGTCTCTTCTATGTGAGATCAGATACCCTTCTGAGTATCAACTATGTGCCACATGCTGCCTACAGGGATGGAGGAGGCATCAGGGGCAGGATCCCAAGTCCTTTATTGATAGCAACTGAACTGGGAAAAAGCAAGAGAGTTCCAGAAAAACATCTACTTCTGCTCTATTGACTATGCCAAAGCTTTTGACTGTGCGGACCACAACAAACTATGGAAAATTCTTAAAGAGATGGGAATCCCAAGCCACTTGACCTGCCTCTTGAGAAACCTGTATGCAGGTCAGGAAGCAACTGTTCAAACTGGACATGGCACAACAGACTGGTTTCAAATCAGGAAAGCAGTACATCAAGGCTGTATATTGTCTGTCACCTTGCTTATTTAACTTATATGCAGAATACATCATGAGACATGCTGGGCTGGATGAAGCGCAAGCTGGAATCAAGATTGCTGGGAGAAATATCAATAACCTCAGATGTGCAGATGACACCACCCTTATGGCAGAAAGTGAAGAAGAACTGAAGAGCCTTTTGATGAAAGTGAAAGAGGAGAGTGAAAAAGTTGGCTTAAAATTCAACATTCAGAATACTAAGATCATGGCATCTGGTCCCATCACTTCATGGCAAACAGATGGGGAAACAGTAGAAACAGTGGCAGGCTCCAAAATCACTGCAGATGGTGACTGCAGCCATGAAACTAAAAGATGCTTGATCCTTGGAAGAAAAGTTATGTTCAACCTAGGCAGCATATTAAAAACCATAGACATTACTCTCCCAACAAAGGTCCATATAGTCAAAGCTATGGTTTTTCCAGTAGTCATGTATGGATGTGAGAGTTGGACTATAAAGAAACCTGAGCACCAAAGAACTTATGCTTTTGAACTATGGTGTTGGAGAAGATTTTTGAAAGTCCCTTGGACTACAAGGAGATCCAACCAGTCCATCCTAAAGGAAATCAGTCCTGAATATTCATTGGAAGGACTGATGTGGAAGCTGAAATTCCAATACTTTGGCCACCTGATGCAAAGAAATGACTCATTTGAAAAGACCCTGATGCTGGGAAAGATTGAAAGAAGGGGACAACAGAGTATGAGATGGTTGGATGGCTTCACTGACTCAATGGACATGAGTTTGAGTAAACTCTGGGAGTTGATGATGGACAGGGAGGCCTGGCGTGCTGCAGTCCATGGTGTTGCAAAGAGTTGGACACAGCTGAGCGACTGAACTGAACTGGGCATAGCAGAGCAACTGTCACACTCTACCAATAAACATACCCAATATTTGTTGAGTCAGTAACATCTGTCAGCCACTGTACTTACCACTTTACATTGACCAGGCAACCCCTCTTAGATTCTTGTTATACCAATGAAGATACTGAGGTCTTGGGAGGTTCTGTGTCTTATCTAAGGTCACAGTTAGGAAGTGATGGAGGCAGGGATCATTCCCAGGCTTGAACATCAATGTTGTAGTTTAGGGGTACATTTGGACCATCCATTGATACTGATAATCATCTCCTGGCATCAGTCACTACTGCTTTCACACTGCACCATCCATCACACTGGACCGTCCATCACACTGGGCCAACCATCACACTGGGCCATCCATCACACTGGGCCAACCATCACACTGGACCATCCATCACACTGGGCCATCCATCACACTGGACCATCCATCACACTGGGCCATCCATCACACTGGGCCAACCATCACACTGGGCCATCCATCACACTGGGTCATCCATCACACTGGACCATGGCTGTAGCAATTTTCCTATACAGAGGGAAATTTATGCAACCCCATTCCCGATATGCTGCCCCAAACCCACAGAATTATATAAGGTGATTTCACTGATAAGTTACCCCAAGGCATTTCTGTAGATATACTGATATGGTGGTGATATGCTAAGAAATACATGTTCTAAAAGGCATTTTTCTCTGAGTATTTCTTCCAGGAGGTTGAGGAGTCACCTAAAATTATTAGACACTTTACTTCCAATACAAATAAACTATATTGCACACTCAGCTCTATGTAATAACAGGAATTTCTTTTCTCTGAATAGTCCAATCTGTTTAAAGAGTTTTTTTTTTTTAGCTATTAATACTTTATACCTAGATCCCAGCTTGAGAAAATTGATGACTCAAATTCCATCTTAGAAGGTAGATTAACTAGACATCAGTTTTAAAGAATTATATTTAAATAGAAGACAATCATTTTCTTACTACAGATGGACAGGATACAAATATATATAATAGAAGAGAAATCCTCATGACTTGAGCATGGAATTAGGTGCTATAAATGTTAGCTTGACCCTCACTTTCAGGAAATCAAGTCCAGATATCACAGTCTCTACCAAGGAACTGTGCAGGTGATTTAAAACATCACCAAACACCACCAGGAGGTAAGCATCAATTAAGATCAAGTAAAACATCTATTTCTGCTTTATTGACTATGCCAAAGCCTTTGACTGTATGGATCACAATAAACTGTGGAAAATTCTTCAAGAGATGGGAATACCAGATCACCTAACCTGCCTCTTGAGAAATCTGTATGCAGGTCAGGAGGCAACAGTTAGAACTGGACATGAAACAACAGACTGGTTCCAAATAGGAAAAGGAGTACATCAAGGCTGTACATTGTCACCCTGCTTATTTAACTTCTATACAGAGTACATCATGAGAAACGCTGGACTGGAAGAAACACAAGCTGGAATCAAGATTGCCAGGACAAATATCAATAACCTCAGATATGCAGATGACAGCACCCTTATGGCAGAAAGTGAAGAGGAGCTAAAAAGCCTCTTGATGAAAGTGAAAGAGGAGAGCGAAAAAGTTGACTTAAAGCTCAACATTCAGAAAATGAAGATCATGGCATCCGGTCCCATCACTTCATGGGAAATAGATGGGGAAACAGTGGAAACAGTGTCAGACTTTATTTTGGGGGGCTCCAAAATCACTGCAGATGGTGACTGCAGCCATGAAATTAAGACACTTACTCCTTGAAAGAAAAGTTATGACCAACCTAGATAGTATATTCAAAAGCAGAGACATTACTTTGTTGATCAAGGTCCATCTAGTCAAGGCTATGGTTTTTCCTATAGTCATGTATGGATGTGAGAGTTGGACTGTTAAGATGGCTGAGTGCCGAAGAATTGATGCGTTTGAACTGTGGTGTTGGAGAAGACTCTGGAGACTCCCTTGGACTGCAAGGAGATCCAACCCGTCCATTCTGAAGGAGATCAACCCCGGGATTTCTTTGGAAGGAACGATGCTAAAGCTGAAACTCCAGTACTTTGGCCACCTCATGCGAAGACTCGACTCATTGGAAAAGACTCTGACGCTTGGAGAGATTGGGGGCAGGAGGAGAAGGGGACGACCGAGGATGAGATGGCTGGATGGCATCATGGACTCGATGGACTTGAGTCTGAGTGAATTCCTAGAGATGGTGATGGACAGGGAGGCGTGCTGCAACTCATGGGGTCACAGAGTCAGAGATGACCGAGTGACTGAACTGAACTGAATGTGTGATTTGGAGCAGGATATCTGGCAGGACACAGATTTGGAAAATTAAAATTATTTGAAGTCTCAAGCAGCTTTCAAGCCCAAAGATGAGCGCTGATTAGAGAAGAAGCAATTCAGCATCCAGGACAGCTCCCAATGAAGCTGTGCTCCCAAGAGGCCTCTGGATACAGCCCCCCCGGAGTGTCAGAAGACGGTGTTCTCTCTCAGGGAGTTCACGGCTCAGGGTTCTCACATGAAAATATATGCACGCAGCTCAGCACATGTTAGGTGTTGACTGAACGGCAGATGTCACCATTATCTTGAGTGTTTCAGCAATGGCCACACCTTTAGCCCTGCAGGAGGCCCCACCGGGGCTCCGTGTCTTCTAATAGGATAGAAGCTTTATGGTTTATGTCATTGTGATTAAGGAAATAAGTCAGGTTTGAAAGTTACCTGCATATAGGTGATAATTAAAGCTGTTATAATGGATATAATTAATAAGGGAGAATGTGAAGAAAAGTGAGATCAATGGCTACATGTGGAACATGGGGAAACGCGCATGTTGTGGGGTGGGAGAGCGAAGAGGAACTGGTTCAAAATCCTTTCAAAGAAGAGCAAAAGCTCAGAAGAGCTCAGGATCAGGAAAGCCAACAGAAGAATGAGTATCAAGAAGAGGGTTGATGTTCAGGATACACTGAGCATCAAGTAAAGGAATCCAGTCCACAGTAGATTAAACAGTAAATACATTTAATGAATTTACATAAAGCGACAAGAGGTAGGTGGTTAAGGGCGTTCAGCTCATCATGCCACTGAGAATGTAAGTGCCCTGCATCCTTCCAAGTCATCATCCTCAGCTTGTTGCATAAGGGCGGCAAGACGACTGCTGCAGCTCCTGCACATCAAGGTCACGTTGAAGGAGAATGAGATGAGAGTAGACAGTGAAGGGAAGGTTCAAGGTGCTTGCTTGCTTCTTTGGGGAAAGAAAAGCTATTCAGAAACTCCTGCAGACTTTTCGTAACTTTTAATTGCCCAGAATCAATCACGTAGCCACTCCCACTCGCAAAGGGGACTAGCGAAGTCTCTGACTTGTCTCGGCTCTTTTCCTAGTGTGCAGTAGGAAGGAGGAAGCTGGAGAACAGCTTTGTGGTTAGGGTTAGAGCTGCTGTGTCATTAACAGTATCAGTGTTCTTCATGGAGTTGAAATGCTTCTTCCCTTAAGTTAGTTCTTTTAAATAAGCTAATAAAATAGGCAGTATCATCCAGAGTACCTTCTCATAAAAGCAGTAAACAAAGTCTGGGCAATCCTCAGCCATGATATTTCAGTTGTTAAAATTGAAGTTTTTGTTAAAGACTGTGGCTCAGTGGTAAAGAATCTAACTGCCAATGCAGGAGACATGTGTTCAGTCCCTGATCCAGGAAGATCAATGAAGCCCATGCACCACAGCTACTGAGCCTGTGCTCTAGAGCCAACAGCCGCAGCTGCTGAAGCCCACGCACCCGAGAGCCCATTCTCAGCAGCAAGAGAAGGCCATGCACCACAGCTAGAGGGTGGGCCCCGCTCACCGCAGCTGGAGAAAGGCCCACGCGGCAACAAAGACCCAGCTAGGCCAAACCAGTCAATCAATCTATTTCTTAAAAAAACTGTCGCCATCTGAAAAAGCACTCGGCTCTTTTTTCTGACATGAAAGTTAGGTCATAACTCACTTAAGGTAGGAGTCTTAGTTTTTAAGAATCAATCATTCAGGGAAGTTGGTAGATTTTGTGGATTTATATGTGAGCTACTTAACTGAGAATTTATTATAGTTTGGAGCCCCTTTCCTCCTCAGTTAAATATTTTAGGACCTTAGGATTTTTCATAGTACTATTTTCCATAAGTTATATTGTACTGTGTAAAAATAATTTGTTTTGAAGATATTGATCATTGATCTAAAAATCATATTTACACTCACTTAAGAAATCATAAAGTCATTTTCTCTATCAGAGAAGCTTAAAAGCCAGGGCCATTTCTATTGCATTAAGGAGACATTCAGGGAGTTTCGTTCATTGTAAACTGGAGCATCAGTGATTCTAAGTTGGGCCAGTATTTCAGAAGAAAAGTGATGGCCTGGGAGAGTGTTTGAGATGATGAATCAGCTGGCTTCTTACAGTATCAAGGCTTATAATTTGAAACAGAATAGATTTTTAATTTCTTTCATGAATTAATGAATACTTATGATAGATCCTTTAAAGCCTTTTCTGATGCCTGATCAAAAATAGCGCTTCTTCAGATCTATTAATTTTCTTCCAAATGGAGAAGCAGGAAAAGGTTGCGTCACTGTGCTGCTAAAATGATCAGTGAATTAAAGAATGTTTGACTTCTGCCCTGACCTCCACAATCAAATAACCATTTGCTGATATGACATCTCATTTGCGTGTCTAGTTGGAATTGTGAATGCAATGCCAGCTCAGTATAAACGGAAGCTCTTGCTCCCATATCCTAAGAGTCCTTCTTTCTTTACTTTCTCCTCTGTCCCACATCCAACCTGTCCAAAGCGCATCCTGACTCTGCCCTCTTCCCATCCCCTCTATGAGCCTGGCTGTCCTAGTTGCATCATCCCTTCCCCAGACTGCTACAATAACAGTGCTTTTTTCCACTCTAAAGAATCTCCTCTTCAAACACAAGTCAGATGATGACCCTCCTTGTGGGCTTCCCATTGCCCATAGAATAAAATCCCAATCCTTTGCCAGGGTTCAGCCATGCTTGTCCCCTCTGTGGTAAGCTCCACTGCATCCTCGGGTTCTCTGTTGCTCTCACAGCATGCACCTGGCTCGGGGCCCTCGCGCTGGATGTTCCCTCAAGCCCCTCTACTTTCCCTTCTCGTCTTTGCCTGCCGGCCTCCGTGCCATTGAGGCCTCAGTTTAAACATCTTATCAGACAGGCCACCTTGTCAACCTGTGCTGATGTCTTCCATCTAGATCCACTCTCTGCCCTTGGTGGCCCTGCCTGCCGTGTGCTCCAGGAGAGCGACCTGCCTGCCCTCTATGCGTGGGCTCCTCTGCCTTCCAGCTTCCTGCTGAGTTCAGTCAATCAAGAGTGACAGCAGGAGACCAGAGGCAGGCGTAGGACTGAGGTCATCAGTAGAGCCCTCCCCGGCTCCATCCCAGGGGGCCGCCACTGACCCTCTAGCGCATATTCTGTGTATTGGCTGCGTCCCCTAGCAAAGGTCCCGGCTCCTGCGCAGCAGTCTTCTCTCTCCCTCCCTCTCCCTGTCTTCCTCTGCCTTCTCCTCTCCTTCTTCTCCTCCACTCCTCCTCTACCCCCTCTGCTCCCTCTTCTCCTGTTCTTCCTCCTCCCCTTGTTCGTCTTTCTATTTCTCCTGATTTTCCTTTTCTTCTCCTCCTTCTTCTCCTTCTCTTACGTCTTCTCTCTCCCCTCTCTCCTTTCTCCTTCTCCCCTTCTACCTCCATTCTATTCTGAAGACCATTCTTTCAGGTGCTGGAACAGCAAATATAACTATATCTTATATAACTATTTACATAGTTGTAAATAGTCCCTTTATAATTGTCTCTCAGTGTATCCCATTTGAGTGTGCCTTACATTTCCTTCTACCTTAATTGCTACACAAAACAAGAAATTATGTGTTATCCTCTTCAACATCATCACATTTTAGCTCTTTACACAGCTCTTCACATATCTATGTGATGGTATTATTTGTTTGTTTATTTGTCATCTACCTCCTCCTATGGGAATGTAACTTCCAAGGAAGCAAGCATCTTACCTGTTTTGTTCATCATTGTGTTTCTCTGTAGTGCCTAGAAGGGAACACTGAATAACTGAGCTAATAGTTGACCATGATTGCATATTAATAAATGATAGAAATGATGAGTAAGGATTGTGTGTAGGATTCCATTGATTTGAATGTTGTTTAGTAAGTTGTCCATGGCATAGGAACCAGAGACAGAACAGAATCCAGAGAAAGCAATGCAAAACTGGAGAGATAGTTAGGTGCCAGACAAGTCTGATATCATCTCATCATTTAACATGTTTCAGGAGTGTCAATATTTTTTATCCCAAACAGAAAATCAGGAGACAGAGATTTAAAGGGAAAAAAATGTATGACTCAGAGAGCCCAAATCAGGTGCTTGGTGGAAACCTCGAGGGGTGGGATGGAGTGGGAGGTGGGAGGGAGGTTAAAAAGGGAGGGGACAATATGTATACATATGGCTGATTCATGTTGATATACGGAAGAGGCCAACACAATATTGCAAAGCAACTATCCTCCAATTAAAAATAAATATTTAAAAAAACAAAGAAAGGGGAAGATGTATCTGAGATTGGTCACTGAGCATAAGTTATTTGCTGATTGTTGTATTAGGGCAACTTAACATGACTACTTTTAATCTCACTCATTTGCTTCTCCTAAAGAAGTTGATTATCAAAAAGACTGAGAGTCGTGGCCAAAGATGAGCCAGTGAATCTGTCTCCTGAACACCTGCTGGTGGGGGAATGTGAGCCAGATCCCTTACAAACTGACCACAGTAGTGATTGTGACAGAATGGTTACAGTCGGGAGACAAGAAAGAAAAGGGATATCAGCTGGTTTCATCATTTTCCATGAGGTTACAGAGCAAGTGGGGATTTTAGGACTTAGATGAGCTCTTCTGGGACCTAAACTTGGGGCAGAGGGCATAGGATGGCCTCTCCTCTCGCCAGGTGTCTGCAGCCCTGTGCCAGGTCCGGGTGCTGGCACTGGGAGAGTCTGGGAAGCAGAGGGCGTCCTGAGCGTTCTTCACTCATCATCATCTGAGTTACAGACGCAAAGACTCTCCTAGGTCTAATAATGGCACAAGAGCAGGCACTGTCTCAGCTAATCCCTATAACACTCCAGTGAAGTGGGACTGAACACTCTCCAGTGGAGGAACACGTCCCATGGAGGGCTCAGTCAGGCACCTTCCAGGATGGTAGAAACATTTTTCCAGGACACATCTTGCTTGGGATATTGAAACCGTCACCACTAGCATGTCCAGAATATGTGCTAGGGAGTGAGGCAAAACCCGTCTCCACTCACCCAAAGGCACAGTTGCAGATGTTTTAGGCCTTTAGACTGTCAGCCTCCAATCACCCATCCCCTCATGAGACGACATAGAGGTTTTTTCCTAAGAAAACACAGATTTCCTATCTTTCTCAATAAGAGCTTCTACCCCAGTCAGAACACAGACATAGCTAAAAATATCATACTGGGCTACAATTTCCAGTATTGTTGGTATACTATTCAAACTCTGTGGTCCACATCTTCAGTCAGTGACTTACTAGCTGAACAGTCTGGTCATTACAATGATTCCATGAGCTCCATGAGGGCAGGAACTTTTGACTGTCTTGTTCTTTCTTTGTCTTCATACCTAAAACAGTACCTAGAACCACGTGCTCGGTAAATGGTGGAAAGAAGAAGGGAAAAACGGAGGAGTGAGGAAGGAAAAGTTACTGAGGATACTTCAGCCTTAGATTTCTCATCTTTAGAAAGAGGATAATAATGGCATTTTCCACGTAAAACTGTTCTGAGGATGACTTGTGACAATACAGATAAGATGCTTAGAATAGTTCCTGGAACCTAGCAGACACACAGAATTATTGGATGAGGGTGATGACTACAACAATGAGGAGGAGGAGGAAAATTTGGCAGTTATCTCCTAAATGCCCAGTATGTGTCTGGCACTGTGCAGGACACTAGGATTACAAAGATAAATTAGACAAGTAGGATTCATATTCTATAAAGCTTCATTCTTTTTATTCTTCAATATATGTTTTCATTTCTAGTTGTACATAAAACTGGAAAATCATTGGAAACATTTTTCTTTCAATTTCTGCTATACTGACCCTGAATCTAAAAATAACAAGGGTCCCACAAGAATGTCTTTTGTTTCCTTTTCTTCACTCATAAGGCTTAAGAATCATGTACGCTTTTGGCAGCCTCTAAAGCATTGCAGGTATTTTCAACATAACACGTACGTGCTTTACCCAAGAGAGCGGCTTTTAACTGCGTCATTATTGAAAGTTCTTGTTTTATTCAATTCTTATGAAAACACAAAGAGGAAAAAAGGCCTAAAGTAACTCACTCCTTACTCTTTCAATAGCAGCATCACAGAATAATCTATCTTCTGCCTTTAGGAGAAATTTCCAGTAATCCTAGACCTCTCACCTTTTATAACTGATTTCCCAGAGGGTAATTCACCAGTGGACTTCTGATTCCTCTATCAGAAAAACAAACAAACAAAGCATGTGTTGGATAGACCTTGTCTAAAAGTCTGAAATACATGTTTTAAGTTGATTTTCAGAATCCCTTCTAATGCAAAGACAAGGATATGTCTACATGATTATAACTGTCTGCAAAGACTGCAATCATAGCCATGTATCTATCTCAGTGAAATTCTTTATTATAAGTGATTACATGAGAAGCCCCAATAATATGTGAGATCCAAATGTATTTCTGTTTGAGAGTTGAACAATCCGCAAGTCCCTTTGCCCTTCTTCCAGTGTCCCCCAAGGCATCCCTGACCATCTTTAGGGCTCCAGAGAACATTGGGATTGGGTGGGAAGTGAATCCTGGCTCCCTATGTCATTTCCCATCATGCTAAAGCAGCATCAGACTTGGTTGGATGCCATGACTGGCCTTCTAGACACACACAGGTAACGGATGTGAATAAGAACTTCGCCCAGAGCTAATATGGGCTGAAGACTTCCTGTGTACCAGCCACTTGTTTTGTATGTCCATTGCCCAGAGCTGCATCACTAAACCATCCTTGGAACCATAGTCAGTTAATTCTAATTGCACAAGCCAGTCTGATTTCTAAGGTCCCTCTCCTGTGACCCCCACTTCAGAAACCTCTCTTATTATTTCGTTTTTAAGCTGCTATCATGAGAGGCAATTCCAGATGGAATATTGCCTGGATTCAGATAAATGAATATAAATATTATCTGGCCATTTTCTTAACTTTGGAAGAATCACTAAGGCCCACTCAAAGATAAAAAGGAAGAAATTAAACATTTTCAAAAGTGGTTTTACAGGAATAAAAAATAATCCTTGGCCCTAGACAAATGCTCTCAGAATAATATTATGTAATGTCTGATTTTTTTTCCTCTCAATTATAGTTATTTCATGCATGTTATAAGATGAAGCCATTGTGTCAGTCAGAGACCAATTTTAATCCCAAGGTTGATTAGCCGGCTAGCTCTCCCTGGCTTGTGCACCGTCTCTTTGTTCTACATCCTTATAGTCACACAGCCATTGATTTACACACGAATAAGGATTTGGCCTGATTCATTAGTAGAATGTCCTAATGAACACTTGGTTGCATTTAACCTTTTCCTGCACAAAAGTCTCAAGGTTGCCATAGTAATGGGAAATTAAATCCATGGAGCTGTTCCTCCTCCCGAGTGGCTCAAATCTGCTATCGCACCATAGCATGCCTGAGACCTGGGTCCAGTCAGAGCTGCGATTCAGCTCTTTGCCAATTGAGTTCCAAGCTGTGGGTGATATTTGCAAAAGGTCATTCTGCTCCCCCGTCATTAAAATGAATGAAACAGCTGGAGTGCAAACTGGGAGGAGGGAAAGGTTGTCTCTCTGGCCATTTGGAGACTTAGGATTGAAGGGGACCAAGATGTCATCTAATGTTGGTTCCAGCCAACGTTCAACTGAGCCACAGGATATCCTTGAAAGATGGCCCTTAGGCTTTAGCTACCCAGGAAGGAGAGTCCAGCTCTGGAGGTGCACAGCTCTTCCCAGCCAACCGGCCACTTACCCTCTGAATGCCTAGCCTCTGCCAGATGCCAGTTCCTGAATAAAACCAGCTCCCTGTGCTCCAGAGCTTCAGAGAAGAGTGCCTAGTTTAGAGAGTCCCAGCTTAGATCACACTCCCAGAATAATTCTTACTTAACTCATAACTCCTTCCAAAACATCTTCTCCTACTAATTCCTCTCCCTGCCCTCCCTTCCACTGTTGACTTTGGAACTTTCTCTCCATCCTCTCTATTCTCTGTTCTCTCTTATGTTTTCAATCATCTCCTACAGCACATCCTTCCTACTCACCTTTAGAGAAGCTCAGCCCTTCCCTAACTAACCTTCAGTGTACAAATATATCTACATATATCTTTCATTTTTCCCTTACTTCTTCCCTTCCTGCTTTCTTTTCCTTTATTTTTCTCTTGTTTCCTTTCTTCTTTCCTTTTAAATAAAGGACCTAATACTGTCCAGCACTGTTAAAGGCACTAAGATATAGCATTGAACCACTCATTAAGCTTATAATCTATTGAGAAGACTGAAAATAAGCAAAGTTTAAATATATATGTAATAAATCAAATGATACATGCAGTAGAGAAAATTGTTTTTCTTTTTAAGTGGAGTTCTTTTTCCAATCCTCTCAACCCTGATATTTCCAAAACTAAGAGGTAAGGTCAACATTCTTGGGGAATCCCTTGAAAGAATCTTTGTTCTATCACCCTCTTTGGTCAACTCTGTCTTTGAAGCCCATGCCATCTGCTTATACCATCTCCACCTCCCCTGACCTCCAGATTGATGTCCCCGTTAAACAAGGGATGTGGGCAGCTCCTAGAAGAAGGAAAAGGCAATTTATGGGCTGTGCCCTAGTGCCTACAGAAGGAGCCAGGCCTACTGGCACCTTAACTTTAGCCTCATGGGAACCATTTCAGAACTCTGAAACCAAAAAATCACAAATCTAAGTGATTTTAAGCCACTAACATTATGGAGAAGGCGATGGCACCCCACTCCAGTACTCTTGCCTGGAAAATCCCATGAATGGAGGAGCCTGGCAGGCTGCAGTCCATGGGGTCACTAAGAGTTGGACACAACTAAGCAACTTCTTTCAATTTTCACTTTCATGCATTGGAGAAGGAAATGACAACCCACTCCAGTGTTCTTGCCTGGAGAATCCCAGGGATGGAGGAGCCTGATGGGCTGCCGTCTCTAGGGTCGCACAGAGTCGGACACGACTGAAGCGACTTAGCGGCAGCAGCAACATTATGGCAATTTGTTGCAGCAGCCATGGGAAAGTCATACAGGTTGCAGCACCAGTAGATAACATTGCAGGCTTGCAGGGGCCTTCAGGACCCCCACCTTGTCAGGCCTGAGTGCAGTTAAGCACTGGTAGTCAGCTGCCCCCACACACACTTTTTCTATATAGTTGACCAGGGCCCATTTGTAACAACATGAACCTCTAACAGCATTAGAGTTTCCTCTAAGGTGCTCCTCTAATAACATTAACAAGCATGCTCCTGCACAGCCTTCAGGGCCATGGAGATCTCTTAGAGCCAGTCGAGAGCCCGGCAGCCTTGGCAGCTCTATGCCACTTCCCTTGTGAAAGGCGACAGGAAGCCCGGCGTGATCTATTGCCGGCCCTCTGGTTAGTCCCACTGGGCTGAGTTGAAACCTGCAAAAGCAGTGGTCTCTGGTAAATTTCTGTTTGTGCATGACACAGAGAGGAGCCATTCAGGTTTATAAGGTTAATGTGAGTGCGTTGGTGGCTAGGTATCAGCATTTTAGTAGAAGGAGAATGCTGCGTTTAGACTGCTCGTATTTGTCCTGAGCGAGGAGAAATGAGTTTTATTACTGGGCTTGATATGACCTTCCATGGGACTTGCGGGGAGTCAATGCCTGGGAAACACTGCAAAGTAGGGAGCAAAAACAGTTGACTGTTATGAGAAATTCACTTTCTATTTTTAAAAACATTGGAAACATGCTGTAAGTCACTGTTAGTTTGACCTCAGCAGTTAGATTTTTCTTAACTTCAATATGTTTCTGGGTTGTTTTTTAATTTGTTTGTTTGTTTTTTCATCGACAAGATTTTCTTCTTACGTTGTCAAATGAGAGAATAGAACTCTACTTTTTAAAAAAGCTCTGCTGAGTATAGAGATGACAATGACATTTCATGATTTATAATGCTTTGTCAAAATAACTCTCTGAATGAGCCATGAAAAGAAGCGTTCACCTACAAAATCAGAACTTTCAGCACTTGGCAACTAGGAGGTGTGTAAGATACTCAAAAAGATTGTTGCCAGAATGAGAAATAAGTAGACATATTAGAAATCAGTCTGTAAGACAAGGAAACAGACAGGATTCTACATCTGCTTGACAGTCTCTCCTTGCCTTTGTTTGTTGTGGGATAAGCCACACATATTCATTTGTTTGTATTTTAAGGGAATTCTATCTGCTGCATTGATTCTGTTGTTTTCAGGGTAAATCGGTTGTTTCAAATTTCCCTATTTTCCAATGCATTCAACCACCATTCTTGGTTTATTTGTTAAAATAACCATAGCACTGGACCATAAATCCATTGCATTTATCTTTAGTAACCAATTCTAGAAATTCGTTCTACCAGCTTCCCTCTTAAAGGGCGCAGATAACCTGCTCTCAAACTATTTCCTAGAGCAAGTGTCTTTTCCTCTTGGCATAGTGAGACAGTTACAACAGGAAGAGAGTGGAAAGTCTATCATTTAGGACACTGGTACTGATAGTGGGACAGGATATTGCTGTCAGGGTCAACTGTGACTTCTCTCCGTAAGATGAGGTCAGAACAACAGCTTTCACAGAAAGGTCTCACTGCGTGTTGTGAAATCACTTCATGACCCAGAACTTTGCCTCATTTATGGAAGGGAGGCCCATTTTACATGATCAGTCCAAAGCAGGTCTCTTCAACCCCTCCTCGACTAGGGTTGAACCCAAAGAATTTCTTTATGAGGCAGGGGTGCCTTTTGCAAATCTCTGCTCTGACAACCAGTCCCAAAGGAAACAGTCACCCCTTCAGGCCGGAGTTAGTTCATCATTGTATTCCCCTGCCAGGCACCGGGATGGTCTGCCACCGTTGTTGAATGAACCCATTGAATTACACACTAAAAGACAATAGAGAATACGCACACACACACACAAGCACAGACACACACACACAGCCTTGGAGATGATCCGAAGGAAAGAGAAAAGAGCAGAGGTAAAGAGATGAAAGTATGTGACCTGGCTTCCTGTCCAACAACCTGGTGTGTCATTTGGTAATTAGAGCAACTTCCCTTTTCCACAATTATTAATAGGATTGACCATCACTTACACCTCCACTGGATCATAGTCTTAAACTTTTCACTCTGCCCCACCTCAGCATCTCCTTAGAATGCCAACAATAAGGGGACCAGTTTAGGCTTATCTTTCCAAGAACTTAGCATTTTGCTTCAGTCACTTGGCCCAAGCACCAAAAACACCTTTGCAATATGACACGCACTCACTGTTGACATTGAATTGCTTACCACTGTTGAAGCTAAGGCAGTTGATTCTTATTTATTTTCTCTCTACTTTTCAATAACATTTGGTAATTAGAGCAACTTCCCTTTTCCACAATTATTAATAGGATTGACCATCGCTTACACCTCCACTGGATCATAGTCTTAAACTTTTCACTCTGCCCCACCTCAGCGTCTCCTTAGAATGCCAACAATAAGGGGACCAGTTTAGGCTTATCTTTCCAAGAACTTAGCATTTTGCTTCAGTCACTTGGCCCAAGCACCAAAAACACCTTTGCAATATGACACGCACTCACTGTTGACATTGAATTGCTTATCACTGTTGAAGCTAAGGCAGTTGATTCTTATTTATTTTCTCTCTACTTTTCAATATTACAAATAATAGACTCTGGGTTTAAAGGGAAGTTAAACATAGTCCCATTGCATCCACCTTCTGATGTTTGAAATCTTGCTTCTCTATCCCGTAATTTTCCAGTCTCTGCTTAAATGTTTGCAGTGGAGAATTTATTCTCTAATCAAAGTGCTCATTCCATTCATTGTCAAATGAGGTTGTAAGAAGATTCTTTATCAACATTGATCTGAAATTCCTATATTTCTATCCAGTAGTCATATTTCTATTTAGCAGTTTCCCCTTCCATGCTCCAGACACTTGGAGAGAGAAAACTTTATCATGCATAGATTGTCTATTTCAGTCTAAACACTTCTTTCGCTTGTTACTTTGTTGTTTTAATTGAAGCAGCTACGTTGTCACAAGGCAAGCATGGGTCAGGGTTCTTCAACCAGCTTGGTCCTCTCTGCTTGTCGTTTTCATTATTCCTGCAAGCATGGTAGCAGGAGGCAATGGCAGAGAGGAAATAAGGCAGAGGTGTGCAAACCAGGGAGGTCTTTATAGAACTTTGTGTGAGCTTTGGGTTTACTCTGAGTTACATGGGAAGGTACTGGAGGCTTCTGAACAGAACAGGGATGTGATCTAACCTACGTTTCAACATGATCTTTTGGCTACTGTGTTGGGAGATGGACTGAAGGAAGCAAGAGGAGAAGGGATACCAGCTGAAGTTTTCCAATGCCCCAGGGGATAGTCACTCCGGCTGTTGTGGAGCGCTGATTGCTGAGAAATGGTCGATTGTGGGTGGTACAATCCGGTTGCTCATTTGGAAATCTATGATTTGCAGCAAACACAGCTTGGAAGCAAATGAGAACCCCAGTCACATGGAGCTCTGTCTTATCTGCAAGACTGCCGTGCATGTTGAATAAGAGAGCATTAGTTGCAGCATGAGCCACTGGAATGCCACTGCTGCAGGCACTGCTCGAATGTTCCAGGCCCAGAACTCTGCACTCACTGCTTCCTACCATTCAGTCCTGTGACCTGCCTGAGGGTTTGCTCATGGTCCCTAATCACAGATGAGATGACTGAGGCTGAGAAATAGGAAATGCATCCCTAGAGGAATGGCCAGCAAATGACAGATTGGGGTCATATTTTCTTGTGGTAGAGAGAAGAGTGAAGGAGGATTCCTCACCCACCCCACAGCTTTGATCACAGCTGCTGTAAAGATAGCAGTAAAAACTGAGCTTTAAAGAAGACCTTTAGAGTGAGGTCAAACAGGGCTCTGGCCTGCAGGGGCCAGCACATGTCTATCTGACTGCGGGTGAAGAAAGGCCTAGAAGACTCTGAGGCTCATATGAATGTCACAAGCTGCCCCCAAGGCCCTCCCCAGGAAAGTTCTGGAAGGCAAAGTTGCATGACGCAGGCAGGCAGGTCTCCGCAGCTGCCTTTCCCACACAGCCTTGGAGGCTGCACATTTGACCAGGAAGAGCAAACAGGCCACTGGAGTGTTTTCAGTACCTTAAACATGTAAACATGTGCTGTTTGAAGGAAACTCTCATCGTCCTGTTTGACTTGATCCTTACAGCTCCTCTGCAGGGTTGGGATTGGGTTAGTTTTATTTTGCAGGAAAGAAACCAAAGGCGAAAGAGATTCTACTGCTTATCCATGCTCTTGGATGAAGCCTTTGGCATTCCGCTTCCCAGTCCCCTTGTCTCTCTGTGGCAGCATGTCACAAGGAAGGAAAGGCACACGGAAATCAGCCACAGATACTTATTGAGCACCTACTGTGTGCCTGATACTAAGGAGCAAAACCAAGTCCCTGCTCTCTGGAACTTACTGCAGGAAGAGTGTGCAGACCCAGGAGGAATCCCCCTGCATTGTGGTCCTGACTCATTTATTTGATGTGACGATCAGTTGGTTACCCAGTATCTTGGGGCCTCACTAGGGGGAAATGTAACTTATCCTCCTTCTCATTAAGCTTGTGAAGTGCGTCCAAGAAGTCAGCAGAAAATAAAAAAGCTGTGGCGTCTATCTCAACTTCTATGTGAGCAGGGACTTCTATTCCACGTGATAGAATTCATGACGTGAGAATACACGGCAAACTACACTGACCCAGGAAAAGTAAGCTTGTGAATGGTCCTCTTCACGACCCTGCGAATTTTACCACAGGCAGTTAGCTTCTTTCTCGAGGACTAGAGGCAGCTCCTCATTTGCATTTTCGTTAGCTCAGCGGCCAGGTGTGGTTTCTCCTAAAAATGTTTGACTCAGGAGCACCACCGTCAGAAGATTGGTTAGCCTGGCGTGAGAGAAGGGTGCCCTCCCACATCCAGATGAGCTGACCTGGTGACAGACGAGGCCAGCAGGCTGATATAGCTTCCTGACGGTGCCTTCAGCCACTGTCCTGTCACATCGCACCTGTTTTTGCAGAAGCCACGCAGGCGGTGAGAGGGTTTCAGTGCCTTTATTGCTGAGCATCCTGCCATTGGTAACAGTCCACAAAGATTTTTTTTTTCCTCATCACAAAACCCTCTCGATCTAAAAATATGAGTTATATTTAGTGGCTCATTGAAAAGTGTTTTCTCTGCATGGGGTGGTGAAGGAAAATCAATCTTTTCTATTGCTTATTTTTCTTTCCATTCAAGGTTAATATTCAGAGCATGATCAGATGGTCTTACTTTACAAGGTGAGAGGTTTCCCAGAAGCGCAGGACAGGGCTCATTAGTCCAGTGCAGAAGAAATTGTTCAAAGCAATTTGAAGGGGCATCGTTAATAGCCCAGTCTTCTGTGTACATAAGCTGAGGTCCCACCTTGCCGCTCAGGTTAATGAGGTTTTCCAGTAACTACACTCATTCTGCCGCTGGTTCAAGAAGGACCCCGTTAGAGCCAGTTTGTGTTACGTGGTAGAAAGACCGTAGGGTTTGTCACCACAAGATCTGTGTTCGAGTCCCAGCCGTGCCTTTCAATAGCTGTGTGGCCTTGGCTCTGAACTTATTTCTGCACTGGTGTGATGAGGGCACTTTCCTCAAGGATCATCAGAAGACAAAATGGCTCAAGCGTTGTTCTCATTATTCAGTCCCTAAGTCGAGTCCCACTCTTTCCAGCCCCATAGACTGTAGCCCGCCAGGGTCCTCTGTCCTCCACTGTCCCCCAGAGTTTGCTCGGATTTATGTTCCTTGAGTCAGTGATGCTATCTAGCTATCTTTTCCTCTGCCACTCCTTTCTCCTTTTGCCTTCAATCTTTCCCAGCATCGGGGTCTTTTCCAATGAGTCACCTCTTTGGATCATGTGGCCGAAGTATTGGAGCTTCAGCTTCAGCAACAGTCCTTCCAGTGATATTCAGGGTTGATATCCTTTAGGATGGACGGGTTTGTTCTCTTTGCAGTCCAAGTGCACAAGCTCAAAATCTAACTTATGATTTCTCCTCCACTCCTTCCATCCCAACTCAATAAAAACCCAGCATCCATCCGGGATCCAAAGTGAGAAAGCATTTAGTCCTCTCCCGTGCTTCCCCCAGAGCTGACTCATCCCCAGTCTTAGGAATGCCACCCCTTCATGTGAAAATGTGTCTATTCTTTCTGTGTCCACTGCCACCACTCCAGCAAGGGTATGCCATCGTTCCTCTCTTGCACCACCTGCGTCTATGAAGCCCCCATTCAGTGCATCCTTATTGGCGCAGTCAGAGTGGTCTCTTCCCAAACACTGGTGTTGGTACCATGGCACTGCCTTCAAAGCCTCCAAAGCTCCTTGTTGCTTCTAAAAGATAAACTAGTGTCTACCTCTGACTGGTCCAGCGGCTGCTTCCTCTATTCTCCTCCTCATCCTGCTCCGCTGTGCTCCTGCAGTCCACCCTAGCCTTCCTCGATCATGCCATGCTCTCCCCACCCCACCTCGGGGCCTTTGTTAGTGCTGATCTCTCTGCCAACGTGCTCTTCCCTGAACCTCACCTCCAGGCCTAGGTGACTCACGCTCAGCTTATAAAACGTGACCCTCTCTCCACACTCGTCGCCTTTGTCCTCCTGCATTTACTGTTGCGGTTACTGATTGTTGTCTGCCTTCCTCATCACATCGCCGGCTGTATTATTTGAGGTAGGAATCTTGCCTGTTTTGTCCCCTATCTCACCCCCATTAAGAGCATAACACAAGCCCAGCACATAGTAGGCACTCAATAAACACATGGGAAATGAGTGGGAATAGACATGTCACATATTTTAATTTTTTAGTAAAGTGAGCCATTGCGAGTTTCCTTTGTGCCAGACGCTGTGCCGGGTGTTTCCTCTAAGCACAGTCGTGGTGAGCCAGCTGGTGCTGACCCGAGAACCGGCTGTGTATGTTTCTTCCCAGCACCACCTGCAGGCACTTTGGTAGCTTGAAATCAATCGGCCATAGTGGGAGTGTTTATGCCACAAAAACTGGCAAACTTAGAAATCAGGTTGTGTCTCCTTGCTGCCAATTCCCACCCTGAGAAGGGCTGGTTGTTAAACATTTACCAACATATCGAATGAAATGGAATCCCAGATGAAGAGCATCTGAATAACTTCAATGCAGTTATACATCAATGGAGAGGAGAAAATGCAGGAAGGAAAAATGCCCCTGGGGGACTGCGGTCAACACCGCTCATTGTCTCCCAATCTGTTCTCCCCCTCTCCATGGGAGCAGAGAGACCCCTGAGCAAGGGTCCGCCAAGAGTCAAGACTGCATTCCTCAGCCTCCTCTGCAGCTAGATGCAGCCTTTATGACTAAGTTTGGGCCACTGGGCCATGTGGGTGCCTCCAGGGAACACCCTTTATAAGATGCTGGTGCTTATCCCTTGTCATTCTTCTTTAATCCCTGTTTTCCTTCCTGCTAGGTGAAAAGTAGGCAAGAAAGTAAGCAGCCTTCTAGGGAACAGAGGCCCACAAGGCAGAGCAAGAAGGTAGAGTCTGAATATCTCCACTATTAAAGGGCCTTCACCAGATTGGGGTTTTCAAAGCAAGAAAGCTGAAGTGGTTTGCCAATCCCTTCTCCACTGGACCACATTTTGTCAGAACAAATGCTGGGAAAGATTGAGGGCAGGAGGAGAAGGGGACGACAGAGGATGAGATGGTTGGATAGCATCACCGACTCAGTGGACATGAGTTTGGGCAAGCTTCAGGAGATAGTGAAGGACAGGGAAGCCTGGTGTGCTGCAGTCCAGGGGGCTGCAAAGAGTCAGATAAGACTTAGCTACTGAACTGTACTGAAGCAGCTCAGGACTGCCTGCATACACTCTTCCACAGGAGTCAGAAAGAAACTTGGGTGTTTTCTGTAGAGGTTCTTTGTCACAGCTCATCTGTCTATTGAGTAGGGTGTGTGTGTGCAGTTAACACAGCTGTATTTGTGTACAGGCTTTCCTGGTGGCTCAGACGGTGAAGAATCCACCTGCAATGCAGGAGAGCTGAGTTTGATCCCTGGGTCAGGAAGATCCCCTGGAGGAGGAAATGGCTTCCCACTCCAGTATTCTTGCCTGGAGAATTCCATGGACAGAGGAACCTGGCGGGTTACAGTCCATGGGGTGGAAAAGAGTCAGACAGAAATAAGCAACTAATACTTTCACTTTTTCACATTTGTATATGTGTACAGGGTGGAAGGTGCACTGAAGAGACTGAATCTTCTGCACAATATAATGAGATTTCAACCTACGTCTGTGAATCAGCTGTGTGCAAAGTATTATATTTTGTTTTAGTGTTTTAATTTCTTTTGAATAGTTACAAATCTACAAGAGATAGTAAAGGAAGCGAATCAGCGTTCACCCCGTTATTAAGCTGTAGCCCACGTTCACTCTATTGTGCTATTGCAGCTTCCTCTGACTCTTCCATCTCACCTGACATTTAACAGGCTCTCAATAAATAGCTCTTTAATAATACCAAGGTCTTACTCTAGAACACAGGGAACTATATTCAATATCCTGTGATAAACCAGAATGGAAAAGAAAATATATTTTAAAAATAAATAAAATAGATAAATGCCTATTTAATAAATCAACATGTGGTCTCATAGACCCAACAACATTTCATTACCGAATAGGTCTCCGCAGCCAGTCCCGCTGAATGTCATATTCTAAAGTGGTGGTTTTATTGTGGCGCGATTTTGCACACTTCCCCAAGGGATGCTTGACAAAGTCTGGAGGCATTTGGGGCTGTCGTGACTGGGGCTAGTGGGTAAAGGCCAGAGATCCAGAGACGGCCCTTGGTGTCCTACAGTACCAAGGGCAGCCCCACCACAAAGAGTTATCCAGCCCCAAATGCCAATAGTGCCAAGGTCGAGAAGCCCGGCTCTAGAGATGACTAACGGGGCTACTGCCCAGTGCAAAAGTTTAAGGAAGAGTGTAACAAGTTTCTTGGTCTGAAATTCCATTTCATTGGTTATTTCATTCTGAGGCAATCTCGTTGCATATGTTCCTCCACATTGCGGTTTATAGTGATGAACCATGTGTAGTGTTTATTATCCTTTAAAAAAGTGTTGAACAATGGGTAGTAACATAGCCAAGTACTCAGTTGTGTTCTTTGGCTCAGAAGCCTTTATGCTTTTTTTAAGTTGGTATGAGTTCATCAGTCTGATAGTGAATCTGTTAGACTCACCTGCACTGATAAACTTGGATCTCTGAAAAAACTTGGGGCTTTTACATGTCTGTCACTTAAAGCATATTATTAGTGATATACTAAGTAGTATATTCCATGTGTAATTTCAGTTACATGATGATACAAAGAAAAGTTTGAAAATTTTGGTCAGTTTCTGTTGTGCAGCTGGAAGACCTTCAGAGTCTCTCAAGGTCTGCCGTGAATGTATGATTTAGACCACAGCTCCTCCATCATGACATTTAATCCATAGAGATAAATCATCATGCACCACTGGTAGGGCTCCTTATGGATAAACAGGCCTAAAATAATTATATTTAAAACTCCATCAGAGCCTCCATCAGAAACGTAACAGCCTTTTTTTTTTTCTTTTTAGTGTAAGAGACTAGGATGATGAAACTATTCCATGATTGTCATGCCTGGGACCAAATTAAATCAAAGTCAAAACAATAAAATGAACTTTCCCTTGGCTGTCCTTGAGGTATGCTGGGTCCCGTCCTTTCCCACCAGTAGATGGATATTCATGAGCACTAGATCCTGACATTGGCTGCCAAGAAGATGCTGTGGTGTGAACACAAACCCCGGAAGCCAACTTCCATTTATTGACTGTGTGACCTTGGGCAGGTTACTGAATCTTTCTGTGCCTCAGTTTCTTTATCAATTGGGTGAGATAATAATAGTCCTTACTTCATGGAGATATAATAAATATTAAATGAACTCATGTTGATAAAGCCCTTAGAACAGGCAACATGTTATACATATTTGATTAATAAAATAAAGGCTTCACCCAGCGACCCACATATCTTTCCGACTTACCCTAGATCCAGTCTATGTAATAGACCAGCACTATAATGTCCACTGATGGATGGATAAAGAAAATGCGGTTTATACATACAGTGGACTACTATTTTGCCTTAACAAAAAAGGAAATCCTGTCATATGCCGCAGCATGGATGGCGCCATGCTAAGCGATACTAGCCAGTCACACGTGGACCAATACTGCACGAGTCCCCCTGTATCAAATACCTCAAACAGCTGAACTCCTAGAAGCAGAGAGAAGAATGGTGGTCACCAGGGGCTGGTGGGGAGGGGAAAAGAGAGAGTTGCTGATCAACCAGCATAAAGCTAAGTTATACACAATGAGTAAACTGTAGAGATATGTGTTCAACATTGCACCTATAGTTAATACTATATGTGCACTTAAAATGTTGGTGAGAAGGTAGCTCTCATGTTAAGTGTTCTGAACAGAAAAATGAGAGAATAGAAATGAATGTGGGATTCGCTTCCCTGGTGGCTCAGTGCTAAAGCACCTGCCTGCCAACACAGGAGACGTAAGAGACGTGGGTTCAGTCCCTGAGTCAGGAAGATCCCCTGGAGGAGGGCATGGCAACCCACTCCAGTATTCTTGCTTGGAGAATCCAATGGACAGAAGAGCCAGGCGGGCTACAGTCCATGGGGTCACACAGAGTCGGACACGACTGAAGTGACTTAACACACACGCATGCAACTTAAGGTAAAAGTCAAATAAGGAGCATTCACTCTGTATAAATGCATTTTCTGGTTCCAGGATAGCCAGTCCATGACACGCCCTCTCATACCTGTTTCTGACTGTCTGTCCTTCACTCCCATCTCTCTGTCACCCTGGTTACTCCCTTGGTACCCACCCCCACCCTCTCGACAGCCTCCCTCCCCACCTCCATCCCACGTTCCCCTGCAGATAGAACAGCCTCTACGACAGAGACCTGGGCATGCCCATGTTCTAATGAAAACCCTGTAGTGGCTCAAGAAGCGTATTTCCACAACAGAGACCCTGGGTGTTATGTTGAGCTACCTAGAGGGGAGCATTTGGGACCTGTCCTAAAGGCTTTTCTAGAACCAGATAAGACTGGAATATTTGGTCTGTGATATTCACCAAGGCGCATCACCCCAGCTCTAGCAGAGACTTCCAGCTCATGGACGTTTCAGATCACGGGAGGAAGGGGGACTGAAGTTTCTGAGGGCTGCCTGTACCTAATGGCACAGGTCTATGTAGCTGACTTCTTATCTTGCTATGAGTTTAGTTAGGAATTCAAGCATCTGAAATGAAAGCATTTCAGGTGGCACTGATGGAGACCCCTCGCCCAGGGCTCAGTTCACTGCTGACACTCGGTAATGATCTGTAAAGTCTACATATATGTATTAATATAAACACATACGTCTTTTTCATTTACCACCAACCTTGAGTTCTGATTTCTGGGGAACCTTTTAAATTTATTCACTAGTCAGATTTCAAAACAAAAGATAGGAGACATTATTTAAATAGCAAGAACACCAAATAGAGACAGCTAATGGACTCTCTCCTACTCAAATCCAAATGGAGAACTACCTTTCTCACAAATCTATGTTTTTAAAGTATTTGATCCATTTCACAATTGTACTCTCCAAATGGCAGAGTGATTGTCTTAAAATACTTCTTCTGATGCTGAACGTATTCCGTATGTTTGCGCCAGAAACTTTCTGCGGCAGTGACGTTGAAGGAGCAGAAATCTAAAATGCAAACATTCACAGAGGTTGACACCTTCAGGAATGTTAATCATTTCAAAGGAGAAATTAGTAGGGGAGACATATTTATCATGTATTTATCACGCATATCCTCATCACTAGACTAGAGCATCTGACACAGCTTCTAAAGGAGATAAAGGAAACACTGTAACAATGAGAAAATATGCAAGATCTGAAGTCAGGCAGGCACAGTCCAAACTGCAGATTCCTCCCAGTAGCTGTGAGACTTTAGAAAGGTACTTCTCCAATTTGAGGTCAGCATCCTCAACTTTTAAGTCTGAATAATAATACTAACAGCTGCATGCCAAGGCTGTTGTATTGGAAACAGTGGCCCAGCATGTAGCAGTTGCTCAAGAAAAAGAAGGTATTATTTATTACGATTTTTCCCCCGGCATTGTCGCTCAGCCACAAGCCAGCAGGAGCACACCTGTGGCTGAGCAAGGTGGGTTTGTGCTCATTGCCCGGAGGGAGAACACAGTCTGGGGAATGGCGGCATCCTTGTGAGAGGGTTGAGGGAAGCTGCAGGTGTGGCTCCTGTTAGCTGCCTTGGGAGAAGGTTCATAAAAGGGGAGCAGAGCTCTGAGTTGGATGCTCCGGAAGCCTAATACACGCATCTATAGGCAGGAGGGCTAGGGCGAGGCCACAGTCGTGATCAGCAAAGAAGCTGCTGTCCCTCTTATGAGCCAGGAAGGGGTGGTGTGGACACTGCTCAGCCTGTCTGTGCTCAGACTCGGTTACAGAGTGCTCTGTCCTTGTCCTGGTCCACTGTGGCTGCTTACTGGTCTTGTCTGATGTTGATGATCCACAAAGTTGCTCCTGTGCAACAGGAAGATGCCAGCATCCAGCTAACGGTACCAGGCCATCTCCTTGGTATCAACGGCAACTTTCCCCTTCCTCCTCCCATTCATTCAACAGGTATTTTGTGAGTGTTCTCAGTCCCAGGTGTCCTCTCCCTGACAGAGTTTATATTCTATAAAAATAAATGAATAGCTGGTCAGCAAAACATGATTCTGTTGTGCTAAACGCAAAGAAGATATAAGATAGCAAAGTTGAAAATGACCAAAGAGGAGGGCAATTTGAATCAGAGGCCATCTCCTCGGTATCAACGGCAACTTTCCCCTTCCTCCTCCCATTCATTCAACAGGTATTTTGTGAGTGTTCTCAGTCCCAGGTGTCCTCTCCCTGACAGAGTTTATATTCTATAAAAATAAATGAATAGCTGGTCAGCAAAACATGATTCTGTTGTGCTAAACGCAAAGAAGATATAAGATAGCAAAGTTGAAAATGACCAAAGAGGAGGGCAATTTGAATCAGTGTGGTCGTTTGAGTGGAGACCTCAAAGGCAGGAAGAAATTGATACCACCTGAAATCAGGGGACACGTGTTCTAGGCAAAGGGAATAGTCATTTCAAAGGCTAAGACCCAAAAGAGCTTTGCCATGGGAAGGTCTTAAGGTAAGCAGGCAGAAGGAACGGGATTTCAAAGGCTTGGGAGTAGGAACGAGCTTGAAAATGAGTGTGATTTTTCTGCCAGCACAGCACCCACAGGGGAGGCTGGGGCTGGAGAAGTGGGCAGGGGTGAGGCTGCCCAAGTCTGTTGCAGGCGTGGACGAGAGTCTGACCTTCATCTCAGAGTATAGAGAAGTCCCTGGATGATTTATATTCTTAAAAAGCTGCCTTGATCTCTGTGCAGATGGAGACTGGGTTGTGGAGGGGGTGTGGAGGAATCCGAGAGGTGGTACATGAAGGGAAGAAAGCTTTCCTCATTAAAATGCAGTAGTGTGAGAATGTGGGGCCACAGAATTGTGCCTCTTAGGCTGCTGACACCAAAAGGAAATAGGGTAGTGGTCTGGCCCAGTCATCCCCTTTACTGTAAGAAAGCCACCCTGACCAGGACAAAGTGACCTATTTAGTTAGCAGCAGCACCAGAGCCCCAGGAGTCTCCTCTGCCTCGTACCCTAGTGCTGTGCAAGTCAGGGCTCGCTCTCTATCCTGGCGGGAGGGGTCTCTGCAGCTAGCCGTTCCTCTGTGCTGGAGCAGTCAGGAGTCAGTGAGGAGGAGGGAGTCCTGGTGCCCTTCTAGCGTGGCCGTTAACCTTTCTTAACTGTCCATTTGGGGGTCATGGGAAAACAAGAGTGCATAATCATGACTGACCTGGAGATGGATATCCTGGAAAGATTGCCTTCCACCAGCATCCCAAACCTGTGTTTATCCTTTGACACACCCTTTACACTTCTAGGAATTCAACTTCATAATATACTTAAAGATGCATGTCAGGATTTTGCCACCTGCTTTTTCATCAGAAAAGTGTTGCTGCAGTCAGAAAATATTTTTTTTAATGGAAGTGCAAGATTTTGAATAAGACACTGGTTATAATACAACCATGAGCAGTAACCATCTGGTTTATCCAGTCTGGCTCCACCAGCTCCTTCTCCCCATTCTGACTGGCTGGTAATCATGTTCTGCCAGTTGTTCAGTATTTTAAGTGTGTGAATGATGGAATATTATATACCCATTTAGAAGATAACTATTTAATTACTTGGGGAAAACTTCACATTCAACATTGACAAAAGGCCAAGAACCCACTTTGTTAAATCTATATAAAATGTATGTTCCTATCAAAACATTAACAGTGACTTTCACAGATTGGTGGAATTACAAGTGTGTTTCTTTTCCCCTCACTTCTTGGTCACAGATATTTTCTAAATTTTCAAAGGAACATGAATAACTTGTGATACATGGGGAAAGTCTGTCTGTAATTTTCTTTGCACGCTATTCTTTACAGTTAGGCAGCTCTGTGAGTGGCCCTAAGCTAAGGCCGCGCTTTTCCTGATGACTTCTGCCGACAGTGACAGCTGCTACCAAGAGGCTGGTTAGCCCTGTGAGGCCTCAAAGGCCTGTGCTTTCCTGGACCGAAATGGAAACAGAAAGTATGGAAGTCCTCATCAGCACACTACACGCAGACTCTATAAGGATTCAGCTGGAAAATCTAGGTTTCCGTTGGCAATGGGTCCCACACCCTAGCCCAGGAGGAAATGTTTTAGGCATCAGAGGGGATGAACCTGTGCATGAGAATTATTGAGTACTGCTGCATACGAGGCTTTGTTCTGAGTACTGTTAAATATAGGATTTCATTAATGTAACATCCTTATGAAGTGGGGATTAATAATGGGGTTTTGTATCTAAGGAGACTGGAATTTAGAGGATTTGAGAGATTTGGCCTGCATCACACAGTAAGGGCTGGATCACAGTTCAGAAGCCAAATGTCTTTTGTACACAAGGAAAATGGCTATGCCTGTACTTGTCAGCCAAGGTGGAGGAATACACAGGCCAGCTCTGATGTGTATCCTCCCCACGGCCCAGGGCTAGCTGCAGCCTGACTCTGGCTTTGTTACTAATCGAATGTGTTAATGGACCCACATCATATATTCTCTGTGGGCCTCACTGTCCTCATCTGTAACATGGGACATGGAAGTATCTGAAGTAGATGAACCTTAGCATGCCATCAGCCTCAAGGAGTGCAGGTTTCTGCCTGAATTTAGATGAGATCTCCCCAAAGATCTTCACTCTGTGTCCTCCACGTCCATGAGGAGCTGTCTCAAAGCTACCAATCTGGTGGCTCAGCTGAAACACCCATCTTCGAGGGGCACAAGAAATCCTTGGCCAGTATCTCTCTGGATGCAAATGTTCTGCTCCTGAATTGCATGTCACCTCGAAGAGACTGATGATGGATGAGCAGGCTTCAGCTTTGTCCTGCAAAACTTTTACAAGGCGTCTTCCCCCCACTTTTTTAACAGATTTATGAAGTCAATACTCTAGCTTTTTCATAATGTGAGCCTTGTTTTTTTTCCTGGGATAGATGTAACAAAGAGCTTTCCAAATGATCAGTGACACCTCAAGTTAGAGCTGCGTTTTGAAATTGTTCTTTAGAATCCTTAACTTCATTGGGAGCAGTGAAATCAGAATGTTAGCTTAATACCCTGCCAGAAATGCATGGAGAAGACATAGAATGTTTATAAATGAACATCCAGTGATGTGTGCTTGGTAATTTTGTTCAAAGATGTAAAGGAAGAGATATTACAAGGGACATTTTTGTATTTTGTCAAATGCTGTTCACCAAAATATAAAATTTCAACCTATATTCTTGACCTTCAGGGACTTATTTTAAGATCGTATGGCTTTTCCTAAACAGCTGAATTATTTAGTGAGATTGAACTGTCAGAGATTTTAAAATAAAGCCCACCAAAATACCAGCCACTCTGGAATGCTACAGCTGTTCAGACCCTGATCTGCATATTTCATCTCAGCAGACTGAAGCTCACAGCTGAAAAATAGCTCAGAAAATACTTATCACCTTCCATGCCAAATGCAAAAAGGAATTCATCCGAAACTGAGAATTTGATATAATGGGTGACCCATGCCTACAGTGCCTTCAGTGATGCGCAGAATGGCTGATGGGGTTCTGGCTGCATTTATACGACTTCACTCTTGTGTAGACCACACCTTTGAGAAAGGGGTCATAGTCCCTTCCACCGCAGGTGCGGGGCCCAAACGAACTAATGTACAGAGCAAACTTGGCGCACCGGCCCTGCAGGCGTGACGTAGAATGTTACGAAGAAGCTTCCCTTACACAGAGTGAGGTCAGCATTCTTAGCTCATGAGGAATTTTTAATCGATTGCTAGTGCGTTACTTTTTCCAAATGGTGGAGAAGAGAAAGAGGATATCAAGATCGTTGTGTTGAGCACCAAGTATTCTAGGAGTCAATGGCAGCTCCCAGAGAGACAGGTGCTGGCGGTGACCCTGGTGAGAGTAGGGATGGTGGTGAGTGGCTGTGAAGATGATGGGGGTGGTGCTCGTGGCGAAGAGGGCCGCGGTGGCGGTGCTGCTGCTGGCGAGATGGCAGTGATGGTGATGCCGAGGAGGGACGGCGACCACGACCGCCGCAGTGGCTACGAGGAAGATCAGACTTACGTTTATTGAGCCCTTGCTGTGTACCAAGTAGTATGCTAAGCACTGAACATTCATTATCTCATTTAATGTCATGTAGCATATGCAGTATGTTACATGCTGTGATTTTCCCATAGTGAAACGGAGGCGTAAAGGCGTGAAGGAACTTCCTGAATACGATGCTCCTAGACTTTTCTGTGCATTGGTACCACCTGGAAGGATTTTCAAACTCTCGACCCAGAGGTTAAGGAACTTGTCCAAGGTTGCCCAGCTGTTGAGTGACCAAGCCAGGGTTCAAAAGTGGGCCATCAGGCCCCAGACTCATGCCCTGACCCCCTGTCTGTGACATTTCCTTTGTGAAGGGCCCACGACAGAGTGATGGTGCCCAGGGAACTTTTGTGATCCTCATCTATGCCCTCGCCAATGTTTTCAACAATAATAAGGCTGGAGATGAAACACAGTGCTTCGAATAGAGTAGTTGATCTTTGTTGTACTGTGCTAGAACCAGTTTGAATCTCTGTCCACCAAATTAATTTCAGTTTCATTCATAATATTCTATTCTGTTGAGAATATGCTTGTGGCTATTTTTGCCTGGAGGTATGAAATTCCAACCAAATATAAGCTGCTTTTTAAGTGTCTGTAGTAGTTAGAAGGCTGAGTGTCAAGAGATGGCGGTAGGAGTACATGATGTTTGTGGAGGCGTGCAGCTTTCTTAATCAGTAAGCCACCACCTCCCTCTGATGAAACGAGAAGTTCACAGAAAGCTCCCCCAACGCCTCCATTCCCAAGTTTCACGTAAGAAATGAAAGCTCTTAAGAAGTGATGGCAATGTTTATCCATGTTCCTAATCCAAAAGGCTAGGATTTTCTGAAATGAGGCCATGCTAGTTAATTAAGACTTTGCCTCTTGGGGATTAATTATATTTTAATATTTTTAATTTCATTTTTAAACTAGCATTTTCCAAGGCAGTGGAGTCTGATTAGACTCACCGTGGATGAACCCCTTCCTTGCCAGCTCCTACTTTCTCATTTAATTCCCACACAACATGGAAAGATGGGTAACAGCATCCCCATTTTGCAGATGGAAAAAAACTAAGGTTGAGAGAGGCTAAATAATTTTTACAAGTTAAATAATGTATCGTTTTCACCCAGCTGAGTCCTTATTATACAGAAGAAAGAAAAGTTACCTCAGAAGGCTTTCTAAATTTTCCCTAAGATGAGTTTCTGGCCAAGAAAATCAGATCCTGCTGTTTTCACACTTAACCTCAGTCTGTGCACACTTCTGTGCCATTAAGGAGGTGGCTTTATCACCCAGCCGCAGAAATAATAAGGGAGCCAGGACTCCAGACCGATAGCCTTCTCCAACTGCATTAACATTCCACAAAGGTATCAAAGAGTTTCACACTTAGCTTTAATTTCTCCCCACACATTTTTGTTGGAGATAATCATGTTTTTCCTCTCCCTGTCTTTTTTTTTTTTTTTTGCCTTTTACCTTTAGAATTCAGAATAGGTACTTTCATCACTTGGCTGAGTGAAACTGAATGAGTAAAACTTCACAGTTAGAAGCTATCATAAACATCTCAAAATTTGTCAAAAGGATGACAGGGAGGAAAGTTGAGTCTAGAAGTATAATTCAGGGTTCCTGGTCTACGCTGATGTAGGTACCTGGGGGAAACACTGAGGTAGGAGAGACGTGGTTCCTGTAAATTAGCCCAAGCATTGGATAGTTCATAAATATCTGTGCCTATGGCTGCAAAAATGCAACTTCAAGTTTTTCAAGGAATTGTCCCCTTCCTACCACCCCTAAGTGTTTTATTAGGTATAAATACATAAGGGTGAACATTAATTAAATTTAGAAATAGGTGCTTCAGCAAACATAGGTCAGCTGAGCCTTTTAATGGAAGTTACTCACTGAAATCAGTTCCTACCATTCAAAGTTCCATTCCTCTGGTTTTACAAAATAATTTGAATCATTCCCAGCCTCAGAGAGGAAAATGAGGGGCAGAAAATGAAAATTAGCAGAGTAAAGAGGTTCTTTGTTCTGAACAATGGAAGGAAACCCACAAGACGATTCAGCAGCTTTTAAGTCTGAGGCTATTCCAATCCATTTCTCCATCTCTTCCCTTTCTGGCCCTAGTGAAAGAAACAGGAGCCAGATAGAGAGGTCTACCCTCTTAAAGTTCAGTAGACTTCTCTTGTCTAGTCTGTTGCACAGAGGACTTGCTGAGAAATGAATGAATTCTACGATGACTTCATTACAGAGTTAATGTAACAAATCCTACCATACGTCTTGAAGCTATGCTGTTTGGGCTTTTAAAAGTTATAGTTTCATCATAAAATGAAAAACAGACCGCGTTTGGCCATTTCTCAAGTCTATGGCGCTAATGGTACATTACTGCCACCTGGTGGCGGCATACCTGCATTGAAGGGGTTAAGAAGGAAGGAAATGTTTTCAAGAAAATAAATCTTACCACCACCCCTAAAAAATTTATGTCGTAAGAAGTTAGAGGGAAGAAACCGGAGCCGAGCTGTGGGAGAGCTCGTCCAGTGGGCCCGTAAAGAAAACACCACTGACCGTGTTTGAGCCGAGGAGGTTCAGATGAAATTAGAGCTTTAGGAAGATGAATCTCACGTCTGTGGAGAGGGAGAAGAGTGTGAAAAGAAGCAGACTACTTCAACAAGTGAAATACGAAAAGGGTGAAAGATGCAGGAAAATAACATTGGAAATAGACGATTTTTCAAAGTCAACTACACATAGTGTGTGCCAGGCACTGTACTGGGCCTTGAGCAGCACGCAAATAAGAGTCAGACCGTTTTCCTCTCTCAAAAAGCTTCCAAGTAAAGCCGTACTGATCCGAATTCCAGTCTTCACTTTGATTTGCTCTGTGATCTCTGGACCTCAGATTGCCCATCTAAATGAGGAAGGCTGCACTTGCGGGTTCACCAAGCCCTTGAGGCTCATGTACAGTGGCGCAAGTGAGTCCTCAGGAATTTCTGAGAGAAAATAATAGGAAGAGGCCTGCCTGACTCTGTGCAGGAGATAATGGAGCGGAGATGGTTACACTTTGGGGCTTTTTTAATGCCAGGGTTCAAGCCAAGCTCTAGGGTAACTGTGGCGTCACTGATACATAGAGAAGGCAGTGAGGAAAGGCTCGGGTTTTGCAGATGCGGTGGAGGGAGGGGAGGTGGTCATCGTTAGTCAGATGTGCAAATGCAGGGGCCGGTCTCCTGCCTTCCAGCTGGGAGGAGCACCAAGAGTTGGAGGAGGGGCTCCGCAGGTCTGTGCACAAAGGTTACAGTGCCCCCTGTAGAGCCCCGGACTCCCGGCCTGCTCTCTCCTAGCTGTGTGTCCTTGAACAAGCTACTCGACGTCTCTGAGCTTCCCTTTCCCTTTGCGCCAAGGCGGCAGGGAGACAATGCCTTTCCGCGCAGCTGCGAAAAGTATTCGATGAGTCAGCATGAGAGGCATGCCAGCCCCGGTGACATTCAGTGGACATTAACTGGGGTTACTGTTGTCACTGTCCTCCTCCTCACCGGCATCATTATTTACAGAAACAGTAAATTTTCTCAGGGAGAAGCGGTAGAGCGAAGAGCAGGAGGAGTATCTCTTCCTGAACGAAGGTCCAGCTGGAGAAGATGAGCTTGTTTGGCGAGGAGGGTCTACGGAACAGAGGAGAGAGCTTTCTGGAAGAGGAAGCACTGCATTGGTTCAACACTGCTTGAGGCAGTGAAGATGTGAAGGAGAGTCTAGAAAGGTCCCAGGACTTGGTAACTTACAGGTTATTGGAGACATCTCAAACAGCAGTGGGCAAAGAACAGAGGGCTCCTCGCGTGGACCTGAGGAGATGCAGGAGAAAGGAAGGCTGAAGGATGAGAAGCACAACCCGCCCTGCCGCACCCTGGCAGCCCCTAGAAGGGAGACCGGGTTCGTTTCCCGCATTAGGAATGAATCAGGGGCTAAGCTTGCGTGCTGTGCAGGCTGCAGTTTCCACAGTCACCGACAGCTCAGCTGTTCCACCCTCCTTGGGACAGGATCAACCAGCTGTGATGCGATTCATCTCTGCAACGATCTATAACAATCTATGATGCGCGTCTTAGTTAGAATGCCAGGCCAGCCAGGACAGGGGCCCCCGGTGTTTCTTTGAGACCCAAAATGGAAGGATAGTCAGCAAAAGCAGCTGATGAGGTTAATGGTAAAGATCTGGTGGCACTGAGAGAAAAGCGAGAGGCAAACAGGAATCACTAAGTCCCTGCCCTCGTGGCCATCCCGCCGGCTCCAACTCGGAGGCATCCCCAGGCACAGCTCGATGCAGAGCAGGAAGAACTGACTTATTTAAGGCGCTTGCTCTGCAAATAGCACTTCGTGTATCAAAACTGAAATTAATTCTCTCCTTCAGTCACCACCAGCCTAGATTTCTACGCTTTGGCATCTCACTTCTCCCACCTGTCCCTTTCGCGTCTTTTGGTTCTGTACCCAGTTCTCCCGTCACCCTCCACCTGAACACAGATCACCGTGGTGGCAACAAGGCTCTGGAGCCGGAGCAATGGGCTCAGGTCCCTCATCTGCAACTCACTGCTGTGCTTGCACAAATCACGTGTCCCCTCTGTGCCTTAACTTCTTCATCCATCAAATGGGGACATTAACACTCACTCGATCAACTTCACAGGGTTGTTTTTTGTTTTAGAGTAACATGAGTTACTGCAAGTAAACTGAAGCTCAGACTGGAGCCTGTTCATGGAAAGAGCCATACACGTGGGGACTGTCTTTTTTTTTTAATCATGGGAGGCCCTCTAATGAAAGAAAGGGTGTTCAAGACTGAAACATTGGTCTTCGCTAGCGGAACTGAGACCTGAGTGGTTTCCCCTGGCTACTCATCACTAGGGAGGCAGGGATCAACCTCACCCCAGCTCTGTCTTGGGGGCAGCCAAATGGAGAAGGCAGGTGTGACCATGTGACCCAGCCCTCTGTGGCTGATGCTGGTCCCAGGGGTGGGGGAGAGGGTGAAGTGTGCACCCCTGGTGGTTCCTGCAGGGAAGTTGTGTGATGCCCAGAACCTACCTGTGAGTGTGTCTCAACCCTGGGTGTGGTCACTTAGCCCTTTGGACTCTAGTCTTCAAAGCTGAGATGTGAATGGCACATAGCATGTTCCACGAGTCAGACTTACACGGGCTCTCGAGATAGACTGGCAGCACATGACTCAAACTCTGAGCCTCCATTTGCTCCTCTGTGAAATGGGCAGAAGGGCACTTTTCTTCCTGATAGCATCCTCGTGAGAATCTACGTAGAGCGTAGTGTCTGACCCATTACAAAGGCTTTGTATATTTTACCGGAATGCCAAATACAGCTCTATCTTACTTGATTCATTTAAAAAAATTTTTTTTGTAAATCAAGTTTTGCATTTATTTTGAGAAAGAGAGCTTATAACTTAAAGCAGTGGTTCCTGAACTTGCATGTACATCAGCATCACCAGGAATACCTCTTAAAATCCAGACTGCAGAGTCCTAGTGGTTCCACATATCTGGGTGGAGCCTGAGAAGACGCATCTCAGACAAACGCCCAGCTGATACTGATGGTGGTGGTCAGAACCCCACCTTGAGAAACACCGACTTTAAGGTGGTTCATGCTTCTAAAGCAGAGAGCCGATTCTCTTCTTATTTATATTTCTCTCTGGTTAATTTTTATTTTCAAACTTGAAAATTTTTATGTTTGAGGTTAATTTGAGAAGGAACCTTTCAGTGCATCTGGTGTGTGTTGGGGGGTTGGACACTGCTCCGGGATGGTGCCCTTCCGTTTCATCTTGGTCATCCCTGTGGATCCGTGAGTGTCAGGACTGATATTTCCAGTCCCTTGCTTGAGCCAAATTGAGGCTCATCCACCCAGTCAGTCATGATGGCACTTGCCCTCACCACCGCCCCATCGTATGACAGGAGACACATTCCAACTCGAGGTTCCAAAGTATGATTACTCCCAAGACTAGAGAAAAAATATATTTGAAATATTTTCTCAAAAATTAATGTTTATAATCAACCTTGTGATGGCTGATTCTGTGCCAATAAATCAGGTAAAATTATATTTCCGGTTTTATTATGCATATGATTTAGCTACTCATTATCAGTTTTATAACACCTGCCTCCTACAGACGATGATTCATTTCTCCATTTATTCACTCATTTGTCCAGCAAGTGTTTATTGATTGTCTACTCGGTGCCAAACTCTGCTAGGCTGTGAGAATACAGACAAATACACACATTGTCTGTTGGGGCAGTAAGGACTTTGTAATGAGTTTTTAGTTATGCAAGGACAAAAGCTGTTAGGATTTTTGTTTCACGCAATGTCTCACTTCCTTGGTTAGCTTAGTGTATGGTTGATTTTGTTGTTGCTTGTTATGAGAGAGGTATCTATATCCTGACCAACAATTTTTGCGAGTAACAATATATAAAAACAAGATATTGGGCTCCCACAAAGATGAACAAGATATTTAAATAAGATGGCAATTAAATAGAAAAAGCAAACATCTGTAGACTCATCTACAATGCACTGTGCTGACAAGCAATAGCGGTAGCTCACTGGAAGAGATGAAATATTTAGCTGGGATGCTTAGAGATGTCTCCCTATGTGAGGGGATAGCAGAGGTAGGTGTTGGAAGGGGAAAAACTTACTTCCACAATAAATGTTCAGTTCAGTTGCTCGGCTGTGTCCAACTCCTTGTGACCCCATGGACTGCAGCAAGCCAGGCATCCCTTGTCCATCACCAACTCCTAGAGTTTACTCAAACTCATGTCCATCGTTTCAGTGATACTATACAACCATCTCATCCTCTGTTGTCCCCTTTTCCTCCAGCCTTCAATCTTTCCCAGCATCACAGGATCTTTTCAAATGAGTCAGTTCTTCAAATCAGGTGGCCAAAGGGTTGGAGTTGCAGCTTCCGCATCAGTCCTTTCAAAGAATATTCAGGACTGATCTCCTTTAGGATGGACTGCTTGGATCTCCTTGCAGTCCAAGGGACTCTCAAGAGTCTTCTCCAGCACCACAGTTCAAAAGCATCAATTCTTTGGTAGTCAGCTTTCTTTATAGTCCAACTCTCACATCCATACATGACCACTGGAAAAACCAGAGCCTTGACTAGACGGACCTTTGCTGGGAAAGTAATGTCTCTGCTTGTTTCTATTTCCCCTCCTGCGGCTCCAGGAACACCAGCGTTTCACCAGATTGAGATGAGCGGTGTCTTAGGGCTTCCATCCAGGTATGAGAAACCCAACTGCTGCTTCTCCTGGATGCCTCAGTTTTTCTGGTCAAGATCATTTAATTCCTTTGGGCCTCAGTTTCCTTATCCAAAAAATGGGACTCAAATTATATCCCACACAAGAGTGTTGAAAGGGATAAAATAAAATAATGTTTGAAAAGTGCTTAGCATAGTGCCTAACAGGTTATTATTAAAAATTAGAGTTGCCTCAGTTACTGTAATTATCCCAATGTTGATGGCTGTCATAGGCTACAAAGTGCATTGAATCAGGTCTGGAAATTAGACCCGCTTATGGTCCACACGTCTATATAACAGTGGGGTCTTCAGAGCCTTTCATATGGACAGTGCATCATGAATGGACAGTGCATCATGAATGAACCCTTCTATATTCGCAAGTGCTTGTGAGAGGAATCCCTTAATCCGTTGTGCACCTGTCGGAACTGTGGTTCCACAGTTTACTCTTGAGTTCATAAAATCCCCCGTACTAGCTAGCTCAGACTGGGGACTGTATTTGCGTAGTGTCTCTTCCCTTGAATTGCACAGTGGAAAGCTTACCTTTCACTAGCTCCAGTGAAACTGGCTCTCGTTCACAGTGGCGTCCCCGGGCTCTCTGCTCTCCCAGGCAGGCTGTGCGTTCAGGCCCTTCTGAGGAGGGGAGTCATGGAAATCTCACCTATATCTTTGCAGTTTCATCTGCAGTGGCCTCTCGGGGATTTGGGCATGCCTTGGTAGCTGTCTGTGGAAACGTGTCTGCTTTCAGCAAAGATTAACCAGAAGACAGCTTTAAATTACACCCATTCCTGGGCGTAGTTTCTATGAGTCTGAGAGACTGACTTAAAAGTAAGTTTTGTTTCATGTACATAGTACACATCCCCAGATAAGTCTGAAAGAAATCAGATCAGCAGTTTGATTTACCTTTTTTAATTTTAAGACTTTCTCAGTATTAACATTAAAAATCAGTCCTAATTCCCTCATTCTGACGTTATTTTTGTCCTTCCTTCTAATTTGTGTCTTCTTGCATCCTATATTCATCATTTTATATTCTACTTTTTTTTACCTCGTATATCATAAACACATCCCAGATTGCTCGCCAATCATTATAATTATAACCTTTAATGACTACATAATGGCCCATCAAGTAGCTGAATCTAATTTATTTGGCCGTTTTCCTATGGTTAAATATCTAGGCCATTGATTTTCAGGCGTTTTTAGCTGCAGAAACTGTGTTATAAGAAACCATATGTAGAACCCAAATCTAGTCTATTGATTTTTTTTTCTTAAATATCTAAAGTAGTAATTTCATAATTACCTTCATGAAAAAACCCTCAGGCCATTGTAATAGAAGCCAGGTTCCCGTACCACTGCCTTGGTCGTGGATACTAGCCTGAGTCAGAGATAATGCCCATAATAGCCTGATTTCTAGACGTTTTCCTCTGTGTTTACAAGCAAAGTAGACATATTTGATGTACACCTCACTATGCAGGGCATATAGTTTTAAACTTGCTTTTCCCTCATTTAATATGCCTTGAAGATGTTCCTTGTCTTTGTGTTTCGATCGCCTCGTTCTTTTTACCTGCTATGTAATATTCCCCCAATGGACCTACCCAAGGTTCCTCCGCAGGCCCTTCCCAGTGGGCAAGTAGGCTGTTTCCAGTTTGCTGTCATTAGACACGACGATCCCAAGTGCCCCTGCGTCTGTATTGAGTCCTTTTAGCTCCTGTCAAGCTTTCTTCATGGCGGTGATTCCAGGTTTTAGAACCTCCAGTTTGGGAGTTTCCCTGCTGTAGTAGCTGTAGATAACAGTGCAGCGAGCATCTGAAACATATTGTACTCTTATTGTGCCTTTTTTCCCCCTTTCTTCTGAATGTCATCAGGAAAAATGACTGGATGTAGGGTACCGCAGGGAAGGAAATAGTGGCACTTTTGTGATACATGATCCCTACTGTTTTCCAAAATTAGTTTTGTCACTTGCTCTGCCTGTAGCATCAAGCAGGGGATCCATGTTTGAAGTTCCCTCATTCTCCACCCAGCACCCTACACATAAGCCAGTGGCTCCCAAACAAACATGCATGCATCTGTAAGAGAACGTCTGTATTCTTTACCAGCATTGCCTTTAATTGCTTTTTCTTTAATGTCTAAGGCATTTTCCAGATCAAGTTGTGATAATAATAGCCATAGTAGCAGCCAACACTTGCTGAGTCTTTGCTGTGCAGCATGGGGATGGTGATGCTGTGGCAAATACCTTAGCTTCTGCAATCTTCAAAAGTAACCTGTGAGACAGGAGCCATTACTGTCTCGGTTTTCAACGTGAGTACTGATGCTCAGAGCAATTCCAGAGTTTGCTGCAGGTCATCGATCTCATGGGTTTCCCAGATGGCGTAGTGACAAAGAAGCTTCCCACCAATGCGTGAGAGGCCGGAGAGATCCGGGCGGGAAGACCACCTGGAGAAGGGAATGGCAGCCCACTCCAGTGTTCCTGCCTGCAGAATCCCATTGCCAGAGGAGCCTGGCACGCTCCGGCCTGTGGGGTTGCAAGGAGTCAGACATGACTGAAGCGGCTTAGCACAGCAGAGATCATGCAGGTTATGGACTTGGGACATGAACCCAGGAATCTGTGACTTCAGAGCTCAGGTTCTTAATTAGTATGGGATACAACTCAGACCACACAGGGTAGGACGAGGATAATGGCAAGATCCAAGTGACTCACTGTAAGCAGCTGTAGCAGTGAACGGCAGCTAGACGGACATCTAAAATGCACACAAGCCGGTGTGGACACTGGCCCACCTGGATCAGGCTGCCCCCAGGCCCCGCCTGTTCTGTCCTGCGGCCTCCATCCTCCCCAGGCTTTGGATGCACATCCTCGAGCCCTCCATCCAGATGGTCCCTTCTCCTCTAAATATCTGTTTTGTGTATTCCTACTCGGAGCTCCGGCCGTGGCTACAGGTGGATCCCTTGCTTACCATGTGCTGCTTCCAGCCCCAAAGGCTTCTCCCACAGCAAACCACTAAGAGCTTCAAGCTCTGCCACGTGTCCCTGCGCAGAACCCTTCACACCAGCAGCTGCTGCTGTTGTCATTTAACCACCCTTTGTCACTCAAAGTGCAGACCCCGGAGGGCAGCGCCCCTTCCTTCCAGCAGACCTTCGTTCCCTGTGGACGTTTCCCTCTTCCCTTGTGCTCGCTGGAAACAAATCACTAATTGAGTTTCACCTCTTATAGCTTCAAAAAATGACAGACCTGTGCCCCCAACTAACTTCTTTGACAGTGTTGAAGAAGAGGCATGTGGCCTCCTCGCGAGTGCAGATGGGCTGGGGCGACAGAGGCCCCTCCCGCGTCTTACCCATCTCATGGAGTAACATGAGACGGACTCTTTGGAGGGATGAGACCAGACCAGAGGTTGCTAACCTGCCACATCTGATAGACCTGGAGTGGGGGAAATGTCTTAACATACAAATTTCTAGGCTTTCCCCCTGAATCCTGACTCCACCAATTTGATGCAGCACCTCTAAATTTGCCCTCTTAAGGTCTCCCCCATGAGATTTTGCTTATCCCAAGGTGGTGGATCTGAGATCCCTCAATGGACGTGAGCAGTGTGGCTGGCCTGGCCCAGGGCAGAAGCAGAAGAGGTTCCTGGGGCAGAGTTGGGGCTGGTCAGGGGTTTCTTAAGTCCTCCAGGCTCTAAGTCCATCTGGGGTCAAAACTCCCCCAACCGCTCCTGCGCTCAGGGGTACATGCTCCTTCCCAGGCTCACCCACAAGGTGCTTCAGGGAATCTCCAGGGTTGTTTGCACCTAGCCTGGACCTTCTCTACATCCCTGGACCTGTTCCTGCCAGATCCAAGCTCCTGGATGGCTTGGTCCCAGACCTACCCCTTCTCCTCTTGTCTTCTGGACACTTTGTTCCTCTGCTTATTTACTTACTGTTTACTTCTTTATTTCCATTCTTTACATTATCTAGTTAATTGATGTTTGTGGTAACAACTCAAAACACAAAGTGGCTAAATTAAAACGGACCTTCCTGCCCTTCTAGTCCCACTCAACACTTCCCAGCATCATCGCCATTAACAGCTTGTGTGTATCCCTCTTAGGTGGTTTCCTTTTCTTATCTACACACAGGACGTCACTTTGTTTCAACTTGATTTTACAAAGCATCAAGTTACAGAATGCGAATCTTACAACCTGCCTCCTCACCCAAGAAAAAAATGATGATCATGTTTCCATGACAAACAAACTCTTTTTTAATAGTTAGAATAACACTGTGATTTAGGTGTCCGTTTCCCACCCTCAGCTTTCTTCCTGTTGTTTGCAAGCCTGAGCAATCCAGCGTCAATGTTCTTCATGGACCGTCTTTAGATTCTGGCACGTCTCAGTCCTGTTAGATAAATTCCCACCAGTGGAATTGGCTATTTCTCACATTCAGCCCCTGATCCTGGCCCCTAGTGGCTGTCCCTTCCCCAGACCCAACCCAAGTTTGATGCATTCTCAGTTTCACACCATGGATTAGCAGTGAGAAAACAGCCTCCAGGGACTGCCCTGGATGGTGTCTGAAATGGAAATGTCGTCATGCAAAAGCAGTGTCTATTACCAACTATGAAATAACCATTTTTCATGGATTTTTCTTTTTATTTGACACCCCACCTGTCAATCCTAACATAAACACTGATTTTTACTGTAGGACTAGTTTGATTTAAATGCCATAATGGTCAATGATGCAATAGCAATTTTTCTTTGGTATTGTAAATACAGCAAAGTTATATACAGGATTCCCATTTTGGAACTTTATAAAGAGAAAAAAAATTATCATAATGACATAACCGAACTCAGAAAGTTTACTGGCATTTTGTCCAAAAATGTTCTGTTAGCCTTGGAAAGTAGCAATGCTGTTGACAAGAAACCCATCTCGATCACCTTGTTTATCCTAAAAAGCGCAAACACTTTTCTTCTTAGCAAGCATTCCAGTGGGAGAGAGGACAGAGGAGACGTGATTAAATTATCAGGCAGAAACACATGACTGTAAATAATTGACTCTCATGTGTGAGCCTTAACCTTGCACTTTCGGGGTATTTATTTCTTTTATTTCAAAATGTTTATTTACTTTTCTCCATTGACTTTAATTAATTTTGCCTTTGGCTCATAAACAGGTGAAACTGAAAACTTTTTTATTTGCATTTTTATCTTGAAGCCAGCTGACTAATTAAACTTTCCAAGTTGGTTTCACGATGCTGTACCGGAGTCATAAGAAAATGGCTAAGAGATGCAAGATTTGTGACTGTGTTTCTAAGAAAGAAATGGAAGGAGCTTTTGGAAATTGTGATGGCTTTATGCAAATGCTCAAATAAAGCCTGTGTTAAGGTTCTCTCTTTCACAGGGAGAGAGATGAGCAAATGAGGTTTAAAACAAAAAAAAAGATCAAGCAGTCTCTCAGTCGTGTCTGACTCTTTGTGACCCAAGACTGTAGACTGCCAGTCTCCCCTATCCATGGGACTCCAGGCAAGAATGCTGGAGTGGGCAGCCATTCCCCTTTCCAGGGCATCTTCCCAATTCGGGGATCAAACACAGGTCTCCTGCGTTACAGGCAGATTCTTTACCATCTGAGCCACCAGAGAAGCCCAAAGGAAGGGTCTAGAAAATACTTCCTGTAAACTTCCCTGAGTGCTAGAAAAAGCACAGAGTGAATTAATACAGAAGTGAGTTGTGAGCACAAAGCTTTCAACCTGCCACTGGTGGTAAAGAACCCACCTGCCAGTGCAGGAGATGGAAGAAACATGGGTTCAATCCCTGTGTCAGGAAGGGCCCCGGAGGAGAAAATGGCAACCCACTTCAATATTCTTGACGGGAAAACTCCATGGACAGAGGAGCCTGGTGGGGCCACAGGGAGTTGGACATGACTGAGCAACTGAGCACGCACAGCTTTCAATAGTGTTGCTTGGGAGAAAAGAGGAATGCCCTGAGCATAATATGTTCAACCTCAGCCTGATCCATGACAAGTTTTCATAAAATCTTAGAAATTATTTATTTTTTTTTTAAAAAGGCTCCATTTTGAAAGTGGTAAAACTCTAAGATGCTATCTCAGAGAAGACAGTGTGTGTCCTTATCTACAAAAGTTAAAGGCGTGCAGTGCATGCCTAGCCCTGCGCCTGCCAGGAGCTTCCGTATGTGCCCTGGACATGGACAGGGATGCTCCCAGCAGTGTGGCCAGCAGCAGCAGGAGGAGAAAGCAGTCTGTGCGCTCACTAAGCCCCTCGTGGCAGGTGAAGGACAGCTCAGCCGTGTGGTGAGCCGCTCGGCAGCACTGACAGCGAACCCCCACTCCCCAGCACCTGAACATACTACACTGTGAAAAACACAATTTGCAGAAAAAATGCATATGGTGTGATGCCATTTATAGAGGATTAAAAAACTTGAAAAACTAGTATGTGTAGAGGCAGATAAGGAGTAAAACTATGAAGCGACACAGTGGATTAAGAGTACAAAATTCTTGATAACCATTTTCCTCGGAGGGAAGTAAGGTGGGTGAAATCGAGGGGGAACGGGCAGAAGTTACAGAGGCGTCACACGTGGTATTCCCTGAGCGGGGTAGTGGGCAGAAGTGTGATTCTGTTCTTCCTTATACCTTACTGTATGTTATGTATGTGCACGTACATGTGCTACATGTGTATGTATGTGAATTTATGTACATAAGATTCCTGTGTATGCATGAAGCAATTCATAATTTAAAAAGGAAAAAGGAGAAGTATGAGCTGGATGACATTTACCAGGAACTAATCTTATCTCATTCAACATTTATATCAATAACTTATCAAAATAATGCCTCAACCAGAGTGAGTGAGGGATAGCTCATCCATCAGACGACTGAATCCGGTTTTCTGAAAGGCGGGGGCATGCTGCCACCATGAGCTGACAGTTTCATGTCTCAGAGATGAATGTAAAGTCTTTGCCTGAGATTCTTAAACAGCCAGCTTACTATATCAGGTTGAGATCTGCTATGTTAAACAGTATTTCATATGAAAACGAGGTTGCGGTCCTAGTGGACCACAAGCTCGAAAGGCATTTCTGCATAAGTGCCTTCTGAGTGAGCTAATTTCTACTTCAGGAACAGTGACCATCCTCCCACGGTCAGCACAGGTCAGGTCACATCTTGCATATTTTGATATGAGTAGGAAGTTGACAAATTGCAGCAAAGTCAGAAGACTGGAAATGAAATATGCATCAATAGAGAAGTTTTTTTAGTTCATCAGAGGGAGACATGGAAGAGCCAGAGAAGGGCAGGAGGTTTCCAGAAGACTGGTTCCAGCTTAGTGTGCACAAGAGCTCACCAGTGGTCAGACATGCCCCAAAGAGCAGTGGGCAGCCTTGTGAGATGTGAGTTCAGGTCCTCGCATGTGCAAACAGAAACTGCACGACTCACTGTCCCTACAGTCACACTGGAAGCTGGACTCCAGGGCTCTGACATCCCTGGTACCTCACAGCTTCCATGACTCTGTGAGAACACCAAAGAGAAGTCACAGGGGAAGCTGGAAGACAATTGGTTTAACACAGACTGATGTGGAAGTATGAAGCATCACAGGGCAGAGAGCTAAGTCCAGGACCTTCCATACCCACCCGGCAGTCTCCCAAGTAGCAGCAGTTGCCCCACAGATGACACCTGCTCTTTCAGCAGGTCCTGTCCCTCTGCTGACCTTGGACCCAGCAAAGGGATTTTTGTGGCCCAATTTCCAGCCCTGGACAAGGAGAAGACCTTAGACTTGGGAGGCTGGAGACCTGAGTTTGAATCTCCCCTGCCTCCTATTTGACTCTCTTATCTCAAATCCATGATTATCTGTTTCTGAGTCTTATTTTCCATGATTTAAACAAGGATGCGGGTGACTGTTTGAAAGAGTAGAGGGGATTAAATAGGAAACAGGGAACAACTGGTATATTTCACCCAACACCCCCAAAACTGTGAAAAAGAACACTTCAAATACTCATCACTCATTCATCCACTCATCCATTCATCCAACAAAAGTTGACGTAATACTTATACCCCAGGCACCCTGTGGACCTCCTACCAATTGGAAATATGTCTGTGGAGATGGTAGGCCCCTCCCTCGAGCTAGTCTAGTAGCTGAGGCTAACTACTACACAGATAATTACAACCGGATGTGCACAGGACTGGGGTGAGGACAACCGGGAGGGAAGCAAGGGCAAAGGGAAGGAATGTCTAATCCCACCTACGGGAGGAGGTTGAGGAACAAACTTTCCCAAGTGTCTTAAAAGATGAGCAGAAAACATTGAGATGAGCTGGCCAGCAAGGGAGAGAGGAGAGTATGAGTCTGGGTCTGAGTGAACAGCACGTGCCAGGGCCCGGAAGTGACGCACTGAGGCGACTTTGGGGAAGCTCGCGTTCTGTGTGTGAGCCCAGATGGCTTATACTGCTGCAGCCTCTGCATCCAGCGGCTCACCAAGAAGTGGTTTCCTTCTTCTTGTGATAGTGTGCAGCGGGGGCTGGTTAGGGGCCCTGCCGGGAAGCAGGCTGACAAAGAGTTTCCTTCTGGAACATGGGCAGAGGCTGAGCAGAGGGAGAGATGGCAAGTATGGGGACTGCCTCTTAGAGCTTCTGTCTGGAAGGGACATGCCTGCCTGTGCTAAGGTTTCATGGGCCAAAGTAAGTTGCAAGGCTGCACCTAAGTCCAGCAGAGAAGACAAGCACAGTCCTTATGCATGGCTGAAAGGAACTGGGGGTATTTGTTGATGGCAGTAAGGACCACCACAGTCAGTGTGGCAGGAAGGGAAGAGGATGAAGATGAGGGGGTAGCAGAGGAGAAGTAAACACCGGCCAGGTCAGGAAGACCCATGACAGTTCATTCTAAATTTTTTACTGTATCCAGCAAGAGCTATTGAAGCATATCAAGTCTGGGAATGACACAAGGAAGTGTTCATCTTAGAAGCATTGCATTGGAGCTAACAGGGCTGGTATTCATTCACTTATACCACAACCATCCTCATCGGTGACACAGAGCAGAATACATCCACCTTGCATTTGGTGAAGGCAAGAGATTGTCAATCAACAGACTTAACAGATGAATGTATAACATTTCAGAAGCACTAAGTAGGAAGGAAAGTGAGAATGGGATAATGGTTTGGAGCTAGTAGCTTAAAGGTGAGAGAAGGCTGTCATTAGTAAGCATTAGAAGGTACAGCAGAACTGGGTCCTCTCTTAGTAAGAGGGCACATGAGATAAGATACATGGAAATATCTAAGGCAAGAGGCTTCAATAAACACTCTGAATCTGAATTTAGAGTTGGAATAGCTCTTTTGAAGCGTTCAGTCCCCATGGACACAGATGTAACACCAACGCTTTTCAGGAGAGTGGATAACAGACAAGCCACTCAGCTGGTTTATTAAGATGGAAATGTTCACAGGGGCTTAAATAAAGATTCAAGTCAATGGGAGCTGCCTTTTTAATTGATAACAGTGACTGGGAGGTAAGGAAATGTGAGATGCTCACTATAGGCTGGAGCCCTGGAATTCTTCAGAGCACTCAAGCCGACCTCCCTGTCAGTTAACTGTGAATTAACGGTCTGAGTGTGACCTTGTGTGCTCCTGTAGAATAAGTGGGTGAGATTAGAAGCACAGTTGCTGCTCGTACTCCTCTCTTGCCATTCCCCCCTCCAGCAGTCAGCACAATTCTCGGGTTTATCAGCTGAGGACAACCTAACACAGTCTCTCCTCTCCCGCTTGCATGCCCTTGAAGCACTGTGCACTTGGAATTCACCAGGTTTGCTCTCTGCACCCCGCTAGAATCACAGGTGCTAAAGTTGAGGGGGTTTTCACAGGTGATCTGATGGTTCACCCTCCTTTGAAAGCAGTATTCCCTACTAGGACCCCACAGCACACGCGCGCGCACGCACACACACACACACACACACACACACACACACACACACACACACTCTCTCTCTCTCTCTCTCTCTCTCTCTCTCTCTCTCTCTCTTTCTCAATGCTGAGAGCTCACTGCTCACCAGGCAAGACCTTACATCCCTGCACAGCCCCCGTGGTTGCCATGTTCTCCTCCAAACCCCGTGCCCTTCCAGTGTTAGACTGTACCATGCCCCCATTTTAGGGCCCCTTCCAGTCATGTTAGCCTAGTTCCTCTTTCTTTCTTCTTCTCTTTTTAAAATCTTTCCTTCCCTTTCAGTCTTAAAAAAGGTTGAAAAAAAGGACCCAGTTGCCAGAACTAATCTTTACCTTGCAGTAGCCTGCCATCTAGACCGCCTTCCCTGCCCCCTCTCCTGGCAGTCTCTGGTTTGTCTATTTTCCTTGTATGTTATGGGAACCAAGACGATGCAGGATTCCAACATGATCCAAGTAGAGCAGAATCCAAGGGCAGAGGTAGAGGATTCTAACCCTTCTCCATGAAAGTGCCTTCTCAGTACTGGTCGGAAATAGAGTCTGTCACAGGTGACATTCAGGGAAAATGTTCTCACTGAGCCCCTTGGACTGGATTAACTGCAAAGCTTCTTTCTGTTCAAATGTATTGTGATTCAAAGAAGGAAAAATAATACACTGTGTACATTTTTCTTTCCGCAGAGATTGGAAAGACGAGAAAGAAGCTTGCTTGTTCCTTTTTTATAAAAATATAAAGCACGTGTCCCCTGTGATAGAGATATTTCTTTCCCTTTAAACCCAGCAGAGCCCACGACGGAGCTTAAGTGTGAGCAAATGTCACGCATTTGTCTTCCTGGGCCAGTTTCCTATGTTTCTGGAAAGATAGAACGGCTTTCACAGGATTGGAAATTTTGAAATTTAAGAGCTGGTCCCTCACCCGTCTTTGAGAACTGAGCCTGGAAAATGTGTCCATCATTAGCTGACCCTAAAAAGATAATTTATGACCTCTGAGGGCAGAAGCCCAGAGGGGGGTCTTCACTGAACTGAGTCTCAAGTAACTGATCCAAGACATCCTCGTGGCCATAGATACCCATATGTTGCTCATGTCTGGTCCTGCCCTGCCCTGCCCTGTCCCTGCTGCCTGTGTCCACCTGCCTCGTGCGTGGGTCCAGCACGGGCTCTGCGGCCTCAGACGCCCGGCTTCCAACCCCGATTCTACCAGGCACTGGCTGTGTGTGACCTCAAGCCCATCACCACTCTTCCTTCAAGGACAGCAAGGGGATGCAGACAGAAACCTCCACGAGGTCAAGTTCATGCACTAGAGCTCAGCACAGCTTCTCCTGCACTGTGAGCCGTGTAGTGGGCTGAATCGTGGCCATGCACAGATGCTAAGTTCTGAGCCCTGAAACTGGTAAACTTTGCAGATGTGATTCAGAGGAGGATCTGAGGTGAAGAGATTACTCTGGATTATCTAGGGTTGGGGGCGGGTGGCAATGTAATCACAAGGTCCTTAGAAGAGAGAGACAGAAGGCGTTAACCCAGAAATATAGAAAGAGAGGTGGTGTGGTGGCATAGCAGAGAGAGATGGGGCCACAAGCCAAGTGATGCCGGTGGCCACCAGAAGCTGAAAGAGGCAAGGGACGAATCCTCCCCAGCACATTCCGAGGGAGCGAGACACACCCACACCCTGATTTCAGACTTCTGGCCGCCAGGATGTGGGGGGACACGTGTCTGTGGCTTTAAGCTGCCCACTGTGTGAGGATTTGATACAGCAGCCCTCGAAACGAGTGCAGTCAGTGGGGGGCGCGTCAGGACCACCGCTGAGACAGGAGCCCTGAGAGGCAGGCACCTGGTCACGCCGCGGGCGGCACGTGGCAGATCCTCAGGGCATGCTCGCTGGATTACGGAATTCACAGATGCCTGCCTTCCTGCCTCTCCCTTTCTGTCTCCTTTTTACTGTTTCTCTTCCCTTCTTCTGTCCCCACTGAAGGATAACTACCTGCAAATCATCCCCTGGTGTCGGCTTCAGTCCCCCATTTAATAGCTAGCAATCCTTCCTTCTATCAGTCACAGGGAGTGGGCTGCTGAGTGCTCACCTTTTGGTGAAATGAGCTGCTTAGGGCCTTGCATCTTCTTTTAGGGTGTCTTTTCTCTACTGAGAGGGGATCTTTTGAACCACAATACTTAACCATTTTGCGTGGCCATGTCTGCGGCAGGCATGCATTTCAGAGACTGAATTCAGTGCAAGGTGAACGTCCAAGAGTGTGGAAGGCAGTGGTTGATGTAATGGGTACTCAGGACCTTTAATTCAGTGCCTTTTCAACTTGACTTGCAAATAGAGCCTTAAAGTTTCCAGCTCTTAAAAAAATCTTTAATGTGCCCACTCTCTTAGCAGGAGGGAGAATCTAAAGATGGCCAACGGTGTGTTCTGCAGGCTTTAATACCTCTTTGTGCTCAGTAAATGGGCAAGTTATTCAGTGGAAGGAAATGTTTTAAAGACTGAAATGCTAAGTAAGAATTGAGTAATCTGGGAGCAAGCAGATCAAGTCATCAGTAACGCAGGGAAAGGAAACTTGAGACTCACCCCGCCCTAAATCTCAGCAGAGAGCCACCAGAGACATTTTTAAGTCACCTTATACCAGCGGAGATCCACGCTGCCCACCACACGATGCTTTCAGAGCGACCTTGAACATGCATGTTCTGCACTACGGTGACATTTTGTGTTTAAGCATCTCTGTCTCTCCTAGTTGAATGTGGGAAGGTGGAGGAGAAGGGACTGTCTTATTCATTTCTGCATCCACAGTCCTAGCACAATACCTGCTACAAAGGGGCCCCAGTAGAGTGGAGTTGAAATAAGTGAATATTTGCGATACACAGGCAGAATTTGTGCCTTCCTGGAGTGGGCACAGCGCTGGCCCTTGAAAGCACATCAGTATTCAAAACAAGATTCTTAGGTCATGACTGAAGGATAACTACCTGCAAATCATCCCCTGGTGTCGGCTTCAGTCCCCCATTTAATAGCTAGCAATCCTTCCTTCTATCAGTCACAGGGAGTGGGCTGCTGAGTGCTCACCTTTTGGTGAAATGAGCTGCTTAGGGCCTTGCATCTTCTTTTAGGGTGTCTTTTCTCTACTGAGAGGGGATCTTTTGAACCACAATACTTAACCATTTTGCGTGCCATGTCTGCGGCAGGCATGCATTTCAGAGACTGAATTCAGTGCAAGGTGAACGTCCAAGAGTGTGGAAGGCAGTGGTTGATGTAATGGGTACTCAGGACCTTTAATTCAGTGCCTTTTCAACTTGACTTGCAAATAGAGCCTTAAAGTTTCCAGCTCTTAAAAAAATCTTTAATGTGCCCACTCTCTTAGCAGGAGGGAGAATCTAAAGATGGCCAACGGTGTGTTCTGCAGGCTTTAATACCTCTTTGTGCTCAGTAAATAGGCAAGTTATTCAGTGGAAGGAAATGTTTTAAAGACTGAAATGCTAAGTAAGAATTGAGTAATCTGGGAGCAAGCAGATCAAGTCATCAGTAACGCAGGGAAAGGAAACTTGAGACTCACCCCGCCCTAAATCTCAGCAGAGAGCCACCAGAGACATTTTTAAGTCACCTTATACCAGCGGAGATCCACGCTGCCCACCACACGATGCTTTCAGAGCGACCTTGAACATGCATGTTCTGCACTACGGTGACATTTTGTGTTTAAGCATCTCTGTCTCTCCTAGTTGAATGTGGGAAGGTGGAGGAGAAGGGACTGTCTTATTCATTTCTGCATCCACAGTCCTAGCACAATACCTGCTACAAAGGGGCCCCAGTAGAGTGGAGTTGAAATAAGTGAATATTTGCGATACACAGGCAGAATTTGTGCCTTCCTGGAGTGGGCACAGCGCTGGCCCTTGAAAGCACATCAGTATTCAAAACAAGATTCTTAGGTCATGCAAATCGCAAAGGGTCCACTGCACACTGATGAGGCAGCTGCGGTCTCTCCAAGCTCCGCAGGTATCATGGGCCGGTAGAGCACAGAGAGACCCTAAGAGCAGGTCAGGCCTGGCTCCCACCGTCTCCATAACTCTGTTTTGTCCGCAAACAGTCCTGCATGGCCCTCCTTTGTCGCAGGCAGGTATTGCAGTACAAGATGCCCCGTTTCAGGTCCTCATGGCTCTCCGGGGCTGTTAGTGGTAGTGAATCACCCCCTGCGTGCGCGCGCGCGCACACACACACACACACACACACACACACACACACCTGTTTGCATCCCTCACTTTAACTTTCAACCATCTGTATATTTTCTGCCTCCTGAAACCTAGGCCACAATAAGAGAGAGACGGGAGGGTCAGAAGCAGAGAAGAAGCTGTGATGAGGGAAGCAGAGGTCAGAGACACAGAGAGAGGTTCGAAGTCGCTGTGCTGCTGACTGCAAAGAAATGGAGTAAGGGACCAAGGAACCCAGACACGCAGGTGCCCTCTAGCCACACAGCATTCCCTCTCCACTTCTTACGCAGAACATCAGACCTTTGGGCATCAGAGGACGGCTCTCCTGGCCCTCCCTTTGCAGGGCTATAATGGAAGCTTATGAACTGATCTTGGCTAACAGAAAGAATTTCAGAAAAGACAGACAAGGCTAAAGTAAAGACCGAGAGCAATTTGGCAGCTTGAAAGAAGGGGATGTGTTTTGATCATGTGTGAGTCACCTGGCACATGGAATAAGCCGTGAAATATTATTAAGGCTTGATAGCTGTGGTAGTAGTCTTAGTTGCTCAGTCGTGTCTGACTCTTTGCAACCCTGTGGACTGTAGACTGCCTGGCTCCCCGTCCATGGAATTTTCCAAGCAAGAATACCGAAGTGGGCTGTCGTTCCCTTCTCCAGGGGAATCTTCCCCACCCAGGGATCTAAGCCGGGTCTCCTGCCTTGCAGGCAGGTTCTTTACCATCTGAGCCGCCAGGCTTAATCTTGAGTTAAAATAATGCTCACCTCCCTCGTACTTGCTAGTCCACCTCTATCTGTGCAACCTAAGATTACCTGAAGGAAAAAAACACAACTATTTCACCTAATCATGCATTCATTCAAACTTAACTTCTACTTCTTTATCAAAAGTGGAGCCTTTGACGCATGCCTCTCTCATAATGATAATTATATTCTCAAAGAACAAAGTCCGGGACTGAATATGATGTATATTAACCTCCTTCAGCCACACAGCAAGCCTGTTGATGAGCGCCATTGCTACCCAGGGGAGCATCCCGCCAAACCAGCCTGCGCCAGGTGCCTGTTGGCTCTCTCAGCTGCGGGAACAGATGCCTTTGGTCTCTTCCCTGCCGAACTATTTCCAAGAAGAGAACATTCCAATCTGGAAAGGCAGCACCATTAGGAGACTGAAATACACACACAGGAGAGACAATTTAAAAACACAAGTGAAATGAGAGAATGTTCATGCAGAGTGAGCCAGACACTATTGGATCTCTTCTCCATTTATTCCATAACCAAATATTCACTGGGCACCTACTATGTGCCGATGCTGTTTGGCCCCATGTGATACAAGGGTGAGTCCATATGTATCACTCAGTTTTACGAGGTGTCTTAGTCACTCCGAGTGGTGTCCCGATGGCTTTCAAAAGGTAATACAGCTCTCAGAAGTGACATCACCCTGGAGAGAAACAGCATGGCAACTGGAAATGACCCTCCTTGTGGCAGGATAGTCGGGGAGAAGCTTCACCACCCTCCCCCCAGGCAGAGAGGCCGCACATCCAGAGGGGTCCCTGTTAGATTTCAGTGTCAAGCATGTTTAATTTCAGATTCGTGTGACCCTGATCAAACTCCTTCATCAAGTTGTATTCTTCATAAAAGATCCATTTCCCCAGGCTCATAAAAGGACTCCTTCTAATTTGGTGTTCTTTTATAAATACTTTCATTGCTGCATCAATCACAGGCAGCTGACTTCCCAGCCGTAAAACAACAGCTTGCGACATCACCATGCTACCCAATATGTATTTACTTATCAAGTTGAAGAACACATGTTTGCAAAATCAGCAACATTACAGCTCCAACAGCAATTTGCAGGCACTTTCTCCCCATTGAAGGCAGAGTCTCGCATCTTGGCTGTGCCGTATTTCTACATCCTGCCTCATTTTTATCTTGTTACTTCAGTAATCACCAGCACCCCTCCCCCACCCTGCAAACCTCCCCAAGCCTCCTCACGAATCATGCCTGTGACTTCAGGCTGGTTATTTACCTAACAGGGGCAGTTCTGGGGTCGTCAATCTAGTCTTCACTCCAACTCGGGAGTGAAGCTGGCCCTACTAATCCTTTGAGCTCCCTACGTGGCTCAAAAATACCCCCAGGGTGTTATGTAACCCCAGTCTGCAGCGAGAGTTCTTGAAAATTAATTATTCCATGTGCAAAATGTAATTTGAAGTGTCTAAGGGCCATGACCTGTGCTGAAGGCATCATGGCTGGGCCAGTGAGCCCTGGATAGCCTGGTCAGAGGGCCAGCAATTCCACCTTCACCTGCGTCAGCTTCCCTCTCTGTAACGTGGGCTAATGACAGATATGGCACAGGGCTGTAGGGAGCTTTACTGATGGCAATGCTCTTAACAGTCTGGGTAGTGGTGGGAACCAGCAGGAAAGGTTAGCTCCTCTGTGTGTCCTCCTGAGGACCTGCTCAGCGCTTGTCTTCGGCGATCTTGGGCAGGGTGTCTGACTTCTCAGAGCCTCTGCTTCTCCTTCTTCAAACGGAAAGGACCTAATTGCTCTGGCAGGGCTGTGCGGGGACTATTCCCGGCACACTAAGTCAACACGTTCCTTTTCCTCCCTGTAGAATTACTGCACAGGCTGCCTCATAGGGCCTCCTCTATTTTACATGGATCTTTGAACCAACTTTAAACAGTGGCAGGTGTCTGCCTAGTTAACAGGTAAGGACACTGAGGTTGTGTGGACTTGCACATATCACCCGGATCACGTGGCCAGTAAGTAGAATGTCAGAGTCCCCATCTGTCTGGCCCCGTCTATTGCCAGGATCACATTCTTCTGACCCTGCCCAGTCACTAGATTCAGGATTTCTAAGGGTGAGTTTCAAGCATCAAGAGTATTTTACAATCTTCCCAGGTGATGATGAATGGCCAGCTCACAATGTGCGATTCTCATATTTCTTTAATGTCATACTGGTGTGTGACCTCATCTGGGGGGACCCAGGTTGTCAGGGGAGAAAACTAAGCATAAGTATCTTATTTTTTTTAAAAAAAAGAAGGCAGCCCAGGGCCCAGCAAATCAAGGCAGAAGCCAGGAAGACAGCAGCTCGAGGGTGTCTGAAGTGAGCTCTAGAGCTGGGAGCCAGGAGACAGAGTGTGGAGCTCACACAGGTGTCCCGGGGCAGGGATCCCAGAGCTGGGAGGCGGGAGCTGGCACAGAGCAGGTCAGGAGTCAGGGCAGACCCTGCGTAGACTTCTTGAGCTTCTCAGAAGCAGAGCAGACCCTGCGTAGACTTCGGGATGCTCCTCACATAATGGGGATGACTGTTGGGGAAGCTACGAGTTCTGGGAGCAGTGACCGCTAGAGCCCTGGTGATGGAGACAAAGGGGTTCTCGTTGTGGCTTCACTGGCAAGATCTCTGACCAAGATACCCACTGCCCCCGGGGGGGTCTCGGTGCCCCCTTGTACATTTCCCTGGCCTCTCTCAGGTCTGGCTCCTTGCTCTTAACCAGGACAGGCTGCGTAGTTTGCGGAATGAGTATGTGGGCCCCCCGTGGTCAACAACCATTAAGAATGTCAAGAAGGTGACAGCGGAGTATCAAGACAAGCACAGGGCCCTTCTGAACACAGTGCCCTGGCCGATCACGTGGGCCACACGCCCTGCTCTCGAACTTGCCTTAGACCCAGGTCTGGCCATGGACGGCAGGCAATTGGGGTGACCCTCACCGTTTCTGGCTGAAGCACTTCCTGAGTCTGCACATGGCTTTGCAGCTCTCTGCTCTTCCCGCAACAGTCATGAAACCATGTGTCCCAGTGGCAAGACTACCAGATCCCAGAGTCTAGGTCCCTATGTCACAACTGGGAACGAACCGCTTAAAAGGGAGCCCTCCAAATGGGCTGACTCTGAGGGACAGATTAAGCCATGCGTTAAGCCAGTAAAATTTCGGCTTGAAGTTTATTTTCTTAGTCTACACCAGCCTAATACATAGTCCATGTTTATAAACAACAAAACCGCCTCACCTTTGCCCTTTAAATAGATATAAATGATGGGGAAAACAGCTCTATTTTCAGACTTTACCTACAAATTAATATTTAGGGCAAGTCAGGCATGAATTATTTACCTGTTTCTGCTTTACACCTTCATCATTGCCTCAAGCTGCAATAGAAGAAAGATAACAAATAAAAATATTCATTTTTTATTCATTCATTCACCTTATTCATTTATTTATTCACTCATGCATTCAAAAAATGTTTACAAAACTCTTAACTATGTACAAAGCATAGTTGGTATATGAAGATTTTCACACTTGTGAAATTTAAGCAGAAAAACTAAATGATGTTAGTGTTAGCATGTTCTTTTTTAATTTATTGAAACATAGTTGGCTTACTATGTTGTATTAATTTCTGCTGTACAGCAAAGTGACTCAGCTTTGAGCGTATATACATTATTTTTCATATTCTTTTCTGTTGTGCTTTATCACTGGATATTGACTATAGTTCCCTGTGCTATACAGGAGGATCTTGTTGCTTATACATTTTATACATACTTGTTTGCATCTAGTACTAGCATGTTCTTCAACATTCTATACTATGTATATCTGCACATTCAGTGGTGCTAATATTTGAGCCATTGTGAGGGGAATAAGTACTGAAGAGACGGTATGTCTGTGCTCAGTGAGCGTCACCTCAGTAAGAGAGAGTTCTTCCAAAAGAGAGGCTGATTATTTCCATTCTGTGGTGGGGCTGTCTCTTATACACATCTAGAACATTCCAATCTGGAAAGGCAGCACCATTAGGAGACTGAAATACACACACAGGAGAGACAATTTAAAAACACAAGTGAAATGAGAGAATGTTCATGCAGAGTGAGCCAGACACTATTGGATCTCTTCTCCATTTATTCCATAACCAAATATTCACTGGGCACCTACTATGTGCCTGATGCTGTTTGGCCCCATGTGATACAAGGGTGAGTCCATATGTAAGGCGGGGGGGTGGGGGTGGGGCTATTTAAAAGTGCCATTACTTTTAGATACAAGGGTATACGTGACTCTAAGATGGCATGCCTCAGCCTCATGCCTCACTACTGACGTTTAGGGCTACATGATTCTGTGTGGTGGGACTGTTCTGTGCCTTGTCCAGGGTTCAGCAGCACCCCTGGCCTCTGCCCACTAGCTTCCAGTATCGTGACAGCCCCCAGTTGTCTCCAGACGTTGCCCAGGGTCAGCTAAGGGACAGAATCAACCCCACTGAAAACCACTGCTCTAAGGAGAACTAGAATTACTTTTTAAATATGTCTTAAATTGGTTTAGCAACAAACAAAAAAATACATAACTTCTTCTTGTCTTTCCCTTGAGTTCTATGGGAAAAAATATTTTCACATTTGAAAATTTCAGATACTTCCTACTAATCCTATACAAAGATTTCTTTTTATTACTGTGGAATGCTAAAGATAGATATTCCATTTAAAATTGCTTTTTTGAAGTATTTTAGGCAAAATCAGTTAATTCAACAGCGTTTCCAGGATTCTTTTGAAAGAGCTGCATAGAAAAGGAATTAGAGATAAAAAGATTAAATAGAATTTTTTAATAGGTTTTGAGAAAAACATTACCTTAAAGTGCTGGATGAAATGAAGGAATTAGGGCAATAAAGTGAATCCTGACAGGAGGGACCCTAGTTTTACCATGTGTTACCTTCTATCTCAAAAACAGTTATTTTTCCTAACATCTGGCCTGCTGCAGCTCAGAACAACAGCTCACCAGAGAAGTAGGGCAGAGGCGCCAAGAGATTGAACGATTAGCAGGCGCAACCAAGAATTGAAATAATCATAAGGTGGTTCTGTCACCACCATCTCTTTATCGCTATAAAAATAAACAACCTTTGAAAACAGATGGAGACAACCATTGCTCAACTTGTCATAACTTATTACATATTTGACTGTCAATTTGTATTTAAAAACCAACTAGCTCCTGGGAGGCAGAGCAAATTTGAGAGGAGAAGTTGAGCGCATTTCAAATCAAGCCTGCGGTAATTGCAGCTGCGCAGAGGCACTCCTGGCTGCTATCATAGGAAGCGGGCCACCATCTCAAAATTGAAGACGTTCTCACTTTTAAGAATAGAGTTGTCTTCCTAGTTGAAGGTACTCACTCATCTCAAACCTGCATGGAAAGTATGTACTTTGTGCTGGTTTGAGTCAGTGCTTTTCCAGAGAATATTCATTAGGCAACCTCCACGCTTAGTGATCAGCATGGTGCAGTGATTTATGCTGACGTCATTGGTAGCCCCAATAGCCCAACATTTGGGAAATGGGTTGCATTTTCTTCTCATCTATTTTTTTGCCTGCACCTCTCTCTTTTGATTCTGGTCCAATCCCCTGAATATATTGTGCTATCTGGTTAATAAAAATGGCCACTTCCACACTATTTTTTTTAATTATTTTTGCAGTATTTTCTAGCTTCTATGTGGAAATAATCCACTTATACTCCTATACCACTTACCTATTGCTATATAATGATACACATCAAGACTTAGTGACTTAAAACGACAGTCATTTATTTGTCCATGACCCTGTATGTTGCGATGGGCTCAGTGGGGCTTTTCTCTTCTTCGCTCTGCCTGAGGTTGGTCACATGACTGCCATCATGTGGGAGTTCAGTTGGAGCTGAACGGTCTAAGATGGCCTCAACTTTCATGTGTGATGGGTATTTAGGGGTATCAGCCACGGAGCATCACTTCCCAGATATGTGGCCCCCTCCAGCAGGAGAGCCCAGATATCTTTAGATGGCGACTGGGTTCTGGGACAAGCTCCAGTGAATAGGCACATCCAAACCTCTGTTTGCATCCATGTGTCCCATTGGCCAGAGAATGTCAGATGGCTAAACTCACAGTCCAGGTGGAAGGAGCCATACACAGTTACGTGGAAGTGTGACTTGATGGGGGCCACTCATAGGACAGTCTTGCCACCTGACAGAAAGATTATCTCTGGATTCAAGGTGACTTAAGTCAGTGGAGATCAGTTTAAATATTTGAAAATACCTGAAAATCATGACTAGATGTTTCCACTTTTGCCTAAATTACTAGCTCTAAGCTAAAGCAGCAAATTTTACTTAAATTTACTTTCTAGAGTAACGCTACTTAATAAAGTGCATTTATTTATTTTCTTCAATCTTTACTTTCTCCTTTTTCAGAGAGCATTAGTTGTGACTGCGTGAGATAACACACTCGAAATAACAATGGCTCAAACAAGATGGGCTTTTACCTTTTATTTATTTTTTTGTTCATGTAAACAAAGCCAAAGGCATTAAGTCCAACCCTTCTTTCAAACTCCATGTCAACAGAGACTCAAATTCTCTGTGGTCTGCCTTTCTATCATGCGGCTTTTATTTGAAGGACTGCCTCGTGGTCTAAAATGGCTGCTGAAGCCATCAGTCTGTGGAGTCTGCTGTGGGTGAAATATAATTCCGTGACCCTACTCTGGGAATGGGGCTGGAGAGTCATACCCTTGAGGCCAGTGGGTCTGGGCTGCTGTCAGAGAGAAGCCAAAGGTCATTGGCATCTTCATCTAAACTCACAAGAACTCTATGAGTCTAATGCACAGCCGGGCCAGCATATGGAAATGTGCTGTTGAGTGACTGTCCCTGGGTTATTAGGGGGCAGAAGGGCAGCCTCTGCCCCCACCCCGCAAGGACCACTGGTGACAAAGTTAAACCTCACCAGCCTTGGCCTTAAATCTAACTTACTTCCTCCCTTCCCTCCTCCCCAAAGTCAGGGTCAATGCCTCTCTTCCCCTGAGTGTCAGGCAGCACTTTCTAGGAGTTTCCTCACCTATTCGAGACAGTCCCCTCCTCTTCCCACCCCCCCCCCTCTGCTAGTAGAGTGTTTTGGAGATAAGCAGAGAAACTTAAAGTGAATTATGAGGAGCAGATTGCAATTGGACATCCCCTCAAATGAAGATAAAGCAGGTCTGAAAGTGGTAATGTAGGTCAATGGGAAAGTAAGACATTATTTACGATTCATTCCTCGGGTGGTTTTTCAGGGATGTGCTCACCGCAGAGTGCTACCGCCTCTGGATACCTATCAGATTGGTTTGGTATCTTTTGTCAACTAATCTAGACAGTTTCCCTGTTAATTCCCATGTACACGGGAACATTGACAAGACCAGAGGAAGCTGGTTCATGCATGCACAAGCTCAACAGTCGTTTCTAGGCTGTCTAAGGAAAGAAAGGGATGGTTTCCTTATGAGATTTTAATTAATCTCCACTTCTGAGATGCTGGGCGTGAATCCCACAGCTAGAACTGCACTGGGCGGTTGGGTCTCACAAGATATTTGACTCATCACCATCATACACAGCAATGAGGTCCCCAGAACTGAGTTGCAAGTTGCAGCAGTGAATACGAATATCAATAAAACTTACATCTCTTGAGTGTTTACCGTTGCCCAGCCATTGGACTTTATATTCCTCAATTTATTCATTCCCTTTGGGGTCAGTGTAACCTCCACGAGGGAGAAAATTGGTACTTGGAGGGGGAGGGTATTAAAAACATGAGCTATTACAGTGGTTTGTGGTCCTGAAAGGGCCATCATATATACCTAAACATCTATGGCAGGGGATGGCTGGTAGGAAAAAAAAACATCTCTAAAAATATTCTCTGTGGATTGACATGAAAAAATAAAGATTGAGAAACACTGCATTATTTCGTTCGATGCCCACAGTAGCCAGTGAAGGGAGACGCTCTTTTGTAGGTGAGAAAGCTGAGGATTTGCGACGTAAAGGAATTTGCCCAGGGATGCCTAGTTGGCTCTTGGTGGGGTAGGATTTGAGAGTAGACAGGCCACATCCTCAGTGGTGCCTCTAACACTGTTCTGCCTACATTCGCTCTCCTGGTTCTTTCCTCGCTATTAAGGACTATTAGGAGAGAGCTGGGCTGTGTCCACATGTGTGGTCAGAAAGTAGTTCCAGGCTGGTTGACAGGCAGGGGAAGCTGGACGTTCTGGGCCGCCAAAATCACAGTGGAGCAACCTGCGTGTTTGTGCCCACTGGCTGTTGTGGGCATCGAACGACCATGAGCTCTGCCTGTATCTGGAAGCAGAACTTGGCCGGTAGGGTGACACCTCCATTCTGGTTTGCCCAGGGCTGTCCTGGAAGGCTCTCAGCCTCCTGCACACTGGCCTGCTTGCCATGCCATGTCTAGAATGCTTGCTGGGCATTTGGTATCAGGATGCCCAGAACCCCTTCAGCCTGAAGGGTTTCAACAGAAATCAGTTTCCAGCCAGCATCAGTCTGACCTTAAGTGCCCCCACAGTACACCTGTGGCCTTCTTACCCACTGAACAAGTCAAGGTGCCAAGAGTGCAAGGGCTTCCCTTCCGACACTTGGTGGTCAGTGATCATCAGTGATGCCTGCCATCTCTGATCACATCAGTTTTTAAATTTTGCCTCCCTGGAAAGCACACAGTTGCTTCAACTGTGCTATCGGAAGTCCTGTGCCAAATACAGACCTGAATGTCCACATCTCCATATATTATTCACTTATAGGAATATTGGTTTTGTATTTTTTTTTCTTAAAAATAAAAAGTCTGACACTTTTGACCGTATGAAGGAAATGTTCAGGGATGAAGGCAGGCAAACATCCAGAACAGAAGGATGTTGTCACCTGTGAGACAGACAGAGCGAGCTGTCTTTCAGAGTCTCCCACTCTTGAGGCTGGCTGACCTTTCCTGGAGATTGAAAACAGCCCCTTACCCTCAGATCCACGCTCTGCTTCTCAAAGGTGTGTCTGTGCCTGAAATCACAAGGAAGCAAAACTTCAAATACCAGCTTCAAGGTCATGATACCAGGCAGCACCTATCTTTAATCAGAGAAATATAGCCAAGAAAGGGGGGATTTTGGGCCAAGACAAAACTCTCCTAATGGTTTATCAGCCTGTCGTATTGGCACCATGTCCTTCGACAAAAGGAACTGATGGCCTGACTTGAGGCTTTCAGCCAGCACAGCTTGAAATTCTTCCATTCTACTTCGGAGGGACTGCTGCTAGTTCATCTGGCTCTGGGAGGGATGGAGTGATTAGCATTTATTTTGCACTTGGGAGAATATTGTGATGGGGGAGAAGACAGAAATGCACCACGTGGAGGACCTGCACGTGTGTCTATCATATAATTATCACATCTCTGCCGTTGGGAAGCACTCACAGGCACTAGATGAGCATGGATGAGAAGCTGCTGAGACGGTAGAAATGAACAAGCGCTTCTCCGAGTCCAAGACTGGGGCTTGGGCAACGTTGAGGCACCAGGGCCATCCAGAGACACTGAAACAACTGTCCTGGCACCCAGCATCTGGCCATCAGCCCTGAACTTGGACCTGGTGTGTGTCTACTGAATCCAGGTCCAATAAGGGCCTCCAGAGGGGAAAGAGCTCAGAGGCAGGGAGGAGCACACCAGGTTACGAAAAATGTCCAGGCAGCGCCGTCCATGCTTCTCACTAGCAAGTTACCCAGGACTTCCAGTCACTGTGGAATAAGCCAAAGCTACAGTGAGTTGTAAGAATGCAATTCTACCCAAAGGACACTGATGGAGGACCTATTGAGTGTCAGCTACCAAGCTTATAAAGATGAACAGAACACAGTCTGTGTCCCCCACAAGCTAGAGTTAGGACAGTGTGATCCATCACATAAAGATGTTCTTAAAATGAAGAGTTTCCATCAACAAAGAAGTTTGGGAAATGCTACAAATTCTGTTCTCTCTTAGAGATTCACAATATGTATTTGCTTATTAAGGGTGCTAGGAATCGTTCAGGAGGGAAACCTGCTCAACTGTGCTTCCTGCATATTTCCCAAATGGGTTTCTCCGCTGAGCCCAAAGAACTAGGGTCTCTTGGAAAGAATCTGGGAAATGCTGGTTTAGGAGGCTTTCCAGCCATTGCAGAACCTGGAAGTACTAAAATCACCACCCCACCCCTGGGGAGGAGTGGGCAAGGGCAGGATGATGGGCCCATCGGGCGGGGCTCAGGATAGAGCCCTGATCCTAGAGGAGGGTTAGGGTACCGCACAGAGAAGCGGTGGTGGTTGCCGAATGTGTGTGTCGGTGTGTCTGTGTGTGTATACAGCATGTGTCTGTGTTCGTATAGATTTGTGATCTCCACAGTACAGACCCAATTCAATAAGCTAAAACAGCAGACGAGGTGGCAGAGTTAGTCCAACTTCAAGCACCCAACGTACAGTGAGGCCAAACAGACGGTACCATCAGAGCTTGGAGCTCATGCCCAAAAGGCCCTGAACTCCCCAGAAGGTTTCAGCAACGCACTTTTAAAAGCCAGGCTGGGGAGAGGGGCCGCAGGGAGCTACAGGAGGGGAGAGCGAGGCAGGGTAACTCGGAGCAGACAGGTGCCGGGATTCCTGCCATGCCAGGGGCCAGTTTCCATGGACAACTCGACTCTGAGCTCCTTCGTCCATCTGAGGCCATTGCCTGCACCGCCGTGATGGGCTCAGAGCCCAGGGCAGGACGATGATAAAGGCATCCGCCTCTGAACACTAACCCACCAGCCACCGAGTTATGTCCTGTGTTGCCCTCCTTACAGTGACCAGAGAGAGGAGTGTCACTGATATCCTCATGTCAGGAGCCAGGCACATGGGGAAACCGAGGCTCACGGAAGGCTGGCTGGCTTGCCCGAGTCCACACAGTCAGCCACGACTGAACCTAGGTCAAGGTTGCTTCCTCCAGTGCTGCAGACCTGTGTGGACGGCATAAGCAGCACTCATGCCCCACAGAGGCGAGCCTCAGAAGTGAATCCAGACGTGCCTTCATGATGGGTGAAGACCAAGGCAGGGCGCAATATCAGGTCACTTGCTCCCTAATAATCCACTAAAACAAAAAGCATCTTCCATCTGTCCTCGGGAATATTCCAGAATAGCCTTTTAGCATACCACGCTGTGTGAGTATGCTCAGTCATGTCCAACTCTTTGTGACCCTCTGGACTATAGCCCACCAGGCTCCTCTGTCCATGGGACTTTCCTGGCAAGAAGACTGGACCAGGTTGCAATTTCCTCCTCTAAAGCATCGTCCTGACCCAGGGATAGAACCCATGTCATATGAACCCATCTATCGTATACCATGTTGTCAAATCTGTAAAGCTAACAATGAAAAATGACATGACTAATCAATGGTAGAAACTAAAAATTCGTCAACCTGAGAGGTGTTTTTTCCCCCTTCTTATGAAGCCCATGACAGTCGCAAACTCTGATGACTTCATTCTTTTATGCTTTCTTTTGCTTGTTCCTCTCTAACTTCAATTAATGGCAAATTAAATGGGGTGCGGATTCCATCAGCCAAGCATTCATTAGACACTGATGAAGTACAAGGCAGCGGGTTGCACATCCGTGACTGGAGACTGCCTCGTGTGGCATCCATGGTCCTTCCAGGCCTTGCCCACTCAGAGAGCAGTGAGCTTGGCCCAGGGTAAGATGCGGGCCTGGAAGATGCCTTTGGTTTCTGACAGAGACCCCCAAGTAGGCCTGTTTTCCTAAACCATAAAGTACCGTGCGTGTACCCTTCACACTCAGGCTGACAGATCGGCAGTGGCTGCCTGGACCACCGGGCGGAGACAGAACCCTGATCCCACAGAGCGTCTCAGCAGGAAGTAGAACACAAGAACCAGATGGCTTACTGCCATCCCCCAAAGGCAGGGAGCCAGGCAGCAGGCTGCTGCACGTGCCAAGAGCTTGCTACTCTTACCCTGGACTCTGAGGCCTGCCCTGTGACAATTTCACCAAGAAGCAAAGGGCAGAGATCCACTTAGAGTAGCAGACACGTCCGGAGGCATCTGGCCTAAGGCAGTGTTGGTGAAATCAGCGGAGACTGTGGAACTTACTGACCCCACCTGAGAATACCCTGATGCTTTGCCTGATCATTCAGACCTGATGGTTAGTAATCTGATTCCAATTATGGGAAGGAATAAACCGGCTTTCGCTGTTCAAGAAGCACTGTTATAAAAGGGCAAGGAACACCAGGACGGTAGCCGAGCTGGAGGGACTCTGTGTTTCCGTTAAGCTAGAATATTTCCTGGATATTCCTGCTGGGAACCATAGTTCTACGGCTTCAGCAGCACCAGGCTGCCCCCATGCTGTGCGCCCAGAGGATTCAGAATCGGGCCGTGGGGCCTATATTCATAGGAGAGTAAACTACAGTGAAAACCTACAGTTGAGCAGGTCCCCCAGGCTCACAGCTGTCAGGACAGCAGGCAAGTGTGCCTGATTCTGTTCTAGTCTGTGCTTCTACTGCTGTTTATAACCATGATCCCTTTAAATTAAATTTTAATCTCAAAACTACATCCCCCTTGTAAAAATGATCAAAACATTAGAGACTGGGCTATCATCTTCTCCTGTCACCATTATTCCCAGTACCCTCTCCCCTTGCCCAAGTTTAGCCACCAAAATCAGTGTGAAGTTCACCCTTATAGACCTTCCTCTATCCATTTATGGACATAAACTATACCTGTACATGCATAACGTTTGTGGAATTTTCTGTGTGTTAATAGGCTCACAAAAATGATGGTATACTGTGGGCCAGTCAGTCAGTTCAGTTGCTCAGTGGTATCCGACTCTTTGCGACCCCATGAATTGCATACTGTGGGTGACATTCCCCAACCTGATATTTTTCAATTTTTGAGAGCCTCTCATCTGAGAACACATTAGATCTACAAACCTTTTCTGACTGCTGCAAAATATTTCATAGTGTGGGGATGCCCTCATTTTAGCAATTCCTCTGTTGTTGGATGTTTAGGTCGTTTCCCAGCTTTTCTCAGACTCGCTATGAACATCCGCACAAAATCACTTGTCAACACGCGAGTCGTCGTGGCTGTGCACAAGGGTGCTCAGGCCTTGTCTGTTCCCAGTTCCCGTTAACCAGAAGTAGCTGGGATGCCTTTCCCTTTGACCCCCCCCTCCCCTCCCTTACACCTATTCACCCTTGGGCCCTGCCTGCACCAGGGACCTCTCCTGAGCCTCCGGTCAGCTGAGGCTGTTCTCTTCCGCATCCACATCACCCTCTCTCAGTGCACTGTGAGTGCATTAATATTTTCATATGCTCTCTCTGCTGCGTATTGCTGAGCTGCCACACCCCAGGGAATGTGACCTTCTGCACCTCTATTTCCCCAGCACCCAGCCCAGGGTCCCCTCCCTCACGTGGTAGGCATTCAACAAGAGCTTTCAGAGTGAACGCCATTGTCACAGAGCCACATCCACAATGGGATGAAAACCCATGGAAATAAACAGCATATCAGCAGAAGGAAAAATTAAGCTGTCAGTCTGCTGAACAGCAAACATTTCTTTTCTATATTTCAGGTCTTTAAACGTGATGGAGGAGAGAGGGAGGGGGTAAGGGAAGCTAAAACCTAAGGGAGCCAGGAAAAGGCTTTGCTTTTTATAATCGGAAAGGTGATTGACACATCACTCTACAGCCATCGCCCAGGTGGGGGAGGGGCTTGGCCCATCACCGTCCCCCAAGTGACCATCACATGCTCTCTGTCTCGCCCCCACAGGGACCACGGTGATGCGGATGACAGCCTTTGATGCGGACGACCCGGCCACGGATAATGCCCTCCTGCGGTACAATATCCGTCAGCAGACGCCTGACAAGCCGTCTCCCAACATGTTCTACATCGATCCCGAGAAAGGAGACATTGTCACCGTTGTGTCACCGGCACTGCTGGACCGGGAGGTGAGCTGAAAGACACACCACTTTCTTTTCACAAGAATCGAACGTGGCTTTCACAGAGGGAAGACGTGGGGCTTCCATCAATGGCTCTTCCGTATCGTGAGAACGGCAATGAGATATCGACGCGTGGCTGGATGGGGGAAATCGGTCAAGGGAGATGGCATGTTATGTGACCCCAGGAAGCACACGCCGAAAAAGCACGCCCTTTGAGGTCATTTGCATTCATTCAGCTTGAGGGCTGTTTGCTCGCCCCCCACTTACTCTCAAGGCCCCTGTGACCGTGGGCTCCACCTGCCTCACTTTCCGCTCTGAGTGAGGGGTAGACGGGAGGGAGGTGACTGTCTGAGATGACTGACGCTCCGCTTGTCACAGAGTCCAGTGGCTTCAACTTACCGCTTTCTCGAACCCTGTGCTGCCTGTGCCAGTGTGTGCTCCGGAGCCTGCCTCTCCCTTCAGGTGCAGCTTTTGTCCTGCGAGGCCATCCCTGCAGGAATCTCCCCATTTTCAGGTCATGTGTCACAGACAGGTACCCCATGGGCTGAGTCAGCCCACATGCCGGCTCTTTGGTTTGGCCCAGGGTGTTTTAAAGTTTCATATTAGTCACCATATCAAAATACTTCAACTTTGTATTTCTTTCTTTTTTTTTTTTTTTTTCAATTCCGATTGCCTTTCTGAAAGTCAGAAATTCTAGAAAGCAGGGGCCCAGTTTCCATGCATGGATGATCAGTCAGACCACTCGTGACCGCCAGGGGGAGGTGGTAGCAGCTGCCCCACTTAGGAGGGTGTTGTTCCTGGCCCACTTATGTCCCACTGCACGTGCCCCCTGGTCCTGGACTTTGTCCGAGTTCCAGGGCCACCCTGTTGCCCCCTGCAGGCCAGGCTCCCTTCCATAAGAGAGCCTCTTGGCCCTTCACACAGGAAGATGCCAACCCACAGGATGATGCTCTGCATCATTACCCACCCAGATCTGCCCCATCCTGGGACCCCTGTTCCCAGCAGGACATCGTCCGACAGCCTGTCCCCTGACATTCACCCTTGACTTCTGCAAACCCATCTGCCCCAGGACGAGCGCTGGGTTTCCCTGTGGGGTCCTGTGCATTTTCCCTTCCATGTTCTTGATTTTAAAACGCCTTCTCCTCTCCTCTCTGTTTTCTTCACTGTCGCTCCTCCTGAGAGTCTGGGTCAGACCCGCCCACATCTCCGGGAAGCCGAGCTCTGCCCCTGGGTCTTGCACAGCCTCTTGCTCCTGCAGTCTCGGAATGCTCTTACCTGCAGCCTCACCTGGCACCCACCATGCACTCCTTTACACGCCTGTCTCTCTCTTTAACAAATGTCCTCTTCCACTTGGTCTAGACCTGATGCAATAACAGCTAGTCACAGATGGTTATTTAAATTTTAATTGGCACTCTTGAAATTACAATGTAAAAATCAGTTTCTCCATCAGACCAGCTGCATCTCAAGTGCTCAGGAGCCCCGTGTGACTAGTGGCTACTGTACCGACCAGGGTACAGGTAGACGGTTCCCACCATCACAGAAAGTTCTAGTGGACACTGCTGGCCTAAACAGTAAATGTCTTGAGAACAGAGATTCTTTGATCACCTGCATGTTTGTTTGGCCACTGCCTAGCACAGTTTCAGTGCTCTCAAAACTCCTAAGTATGTTTTTTTGACATATTAGCAAGAATGAGTTGGAGATGACAGTAAGATCTTCCATGTGAAGGGTGGGAAACTGGAGCTGGAAATGGGGAATTATTGAAGAGAAGGGAGAGAATGAAATTTGCATTGAAACTGTGATTGTCACTTGGAACATGCAGTGGTTTTTAATCAAAAATAGGAAGCAGAAAAAAGAACATTTCAAGTCCGTTTCCTTCATTTTGTCTCCCATTCTTTTTCCAAACCTCCTTATTTTTGTTACTGACTGACTGATGTTATTGCCTATCTTCTTCAGAGGGAGGTAATGACTTTCCAATTCTCCCTTTATCCCCCATCTAGCATGTGTGCGAAAGAGTGCATGTGCACACACACACATATACACAAGCTTTCCCATAACCCCTAATTCTCCCAAAGTCACTTGCAAATTCTTCTTGCAAGAGAAAGATGAATGGTGATTTCTCTATCTCAGCTTCTGTTTTTACTAATAGAAAATGTTTTGTCTCTATTTATAAAGCAGAATGATAATATAGTAGATCACAGCATTTTTAACGTTTATTTGGGGGTATCAATGTGTCTGAAGTTCATGACCCTGTCATTTGGGTGTTTGTTAAGTTACTATTATATAATTATGGGAGTTGAATTAAGCCTTTCTAGCCACAATACACACAAAAAAATGAAAAAAAGATCAACATAATTTAACTGAGATTGGAAAATCAGTGAAAATGAATGAAAAGTGTCACTGTTTTGTGAGGGTTTCAAGAGTTCAGAGCTGAGCCAGGCAACATGAGTACAGTCTGAAGGAAAGAAATGTCCCTGAATTCAGGCATACCTCGTCTGTTTCCGAGTGCTGTGCTAAGCTTCTGCCGCACAAGTCTGCTGAAAGGGACAAACGTGCCTTTAAGTTATTTATCTTTAAAGGGACAGAACTCACGCATCAGACTTCCCATCAATGTTTTCCAGTTTGCAGTGTTTTCTTCTCACTAGGCTCTTCCTAAGATTCATGTGTATATAAGTGCCCATAGCAGGGTTATGGAACTGTTTGTTATTTCTGGAGACCTTCTGAGAAAGCATCCTGTCTTAGATGCGGTTTCAAAATTCTACTTCTGGATAATCTGGGCAGAACCTTAAGACTGATCTACGCACCATTCATTTTTAAGAAAATATTTCATGTCACCCCTACAAACTTTGATATGACCTAAACTGTTATTACATGTGGCTACCATGTATTCAGTCACAGTATCTCAAATGGTGTGTTTGAGCGCTGAATGTTGTGCGTGTAAATAAAGGGGATGGAGACTCCTGGAGCCGGGGCCACTGAGATTTCCAAGCAGTTTGCTCCTGTCTGGCCCTTGCCTTGTGGGGAGGTTCCAGAAGCCTGAGGGTTGACCCAAGCTTAGTTGATCTGATGCAAACTTTTCATTTACATTTTCCATCTAGTACATTCTCAAAGATGACCCCGCAGGACCCCAAGGTCTTCTTCCACCCACATGTCGCAGAGCCTCCCTCCACTGCAGAGCGTGCTCCCCTCATCCTGCGAGTCGCGCCTCCCGCTTCTGCTGGGCGAGGCTGGGTTGCCGCACTCCTTTCATCCCCAGCTGAGCTGTGAGAGCGGCTGCAGTGGCCACGTGTTTTCGCTGCCTGACCGTAAGCTCGATGTTAATCGACATCAAGTCTGACTGGAAAACATAGCGTATTTCCCGTTACAAGCTCTTCTAGTTACTTTTCCTGAAACCATACCAGAACATACAGTTCCTAAAGGAAGAGATCTTGGATCTTTGTCCCATCTCTGAATTTCCATTGCCAAACACATGTAATGCCAGGCAAGTAAGACATTCAGTAAAGATTTGTTGGATGGATGATAAAGAGGTGGATGGAAAGGTGGAGCAATTAATAAATATATGGGAGATGGGGGGACAGATGGATAAAGGGACAGATGGAGAGATGGATGGATAAAGGGATGTATGGAGGGGATTGATGGATAAAGGAATGGATGGATGAATAGATAGAGAGATGGATAAAGCGGGATAGAAGGACTTATTATGTTCCTTCAGTTTGTATTTATGAGTAAATAGCTAACAGATTATCTCAGAATTGCAAGATCCATATCCGGCAGGGGTATATGTATAAACAGAAGAAGTTATTTTAGTTGAGAGCTCACTCTTGCCCTTGTGTGTGGTCATCCAGTAATCTAGTCTATCCACCTGATGCCTACCGTATGTAAGGAACTGCAGTAGGCTGCAAGAATGCCTTGGCGGATAGGTTGGGCATGAGGATCTGGGTCTCTTGCTTAAATCTTCGGGGAAATGTTTGGAGAAAATAAGGACCATATATCCTACGAAATGAAATTGGGTTCACTTGGGGCACTGTTTTATTCTTTTCTATCACCATACTCAGCCCCTCATTCTGACAGATCCGTCTAGGTTTTTAAGCTATGTCTGGCTGCACTACAAAATAAAATCAGATAAAGGTCCCTAACATTTGATAAATGGTTTATTTAATTGATCATCTTGGCTGCTAGACTGAAATCCATCAGCTGAAATCTGCCAACTTTTCTGAACACAGCCAGCACAATTTGCAACTACTCAGAGTACCTAATGGTCAGTTTGGAGAGTTGCTTTTTTTTCCTTGCATGCTTCATTTTTTTTGGCAAATGGAAACAGTCTCCAAATGAGGCCCTTAAAATGCAGTCTTAACATTTGCATTGTGAAAGTATCATTAGTCTTTTTAAGGAGTTTGAGCTGAGCACTCTTCTTTGTTAGAATCCACCTTTATCATATTATGTATTATCTTCCAGATAATCTAAGGAAAGTGATAGCCTGACTATTTTTTAAAAAAGTACATAAAACATCTTAGAACTCTGAATGTAATTTATTTTCTATTTTCAAATGATAAAAGATTTTCTGAAACTTTATAAAGCCCCCAATTTAGGGGCCAAACATGAAAACTGAGAGAATTTCCTTCCTTCTTCCCATGGTGTCACATAAGGACTTATTTCTAGGTTTAAGTGCATTTGCTATGAGAGACTCAGGAGTCCTTTAAATATGTCAGAGAGGAAAATGAAAGAATGGTGGTGGGAACATCGTATGAAAATAGTCAGTGAAATTGGATGTGTTTGGTCAAGACAGTCGCAGTTAAACCATCATCACATTCTGCATCTCCAGAATCAAGTCAAAGTGCCTGAGAAGAATCATAATAATAATAAGGGCTTGCATTTCTCCCGTGCCTTGAATGAAAGCTAGAGGTAGTTTTCTTACTCTCATGAAAAAAACATTCAGAGGCCGCTCTGATCTAATGCTAATATTTTACTCATTATCATCATGTTTAAAACATTGGCAGTAATTATACACAATTCAATCATGCTGACAGGAATATTCTCTTTTTGTTTTGGTGGGTGGGACCAGAATTATTTAATGGTAGCATCCTCACTATTTCTGTGAGCTATTTACTCACAAATATTTTTGTTGGGATCATTTCCTCCTTTTTTGATATTACTTGCTGCTGAGAAAATAGAGGGGGTGAAAGTAAATGTAAATAAATTCTTATTATTTTAAAAATAATGTATTAATCTTGCAAACGAAACACAGATGGTGAACCACCCTATGGGAATCAAACCCCCTTGCTCTGTTGTGACAGCAAATAAAATAGAATGAGGCATGCATAAGGCACGATGCTGAGCCCTGGGGTCTGAAATTCAGTTACAAGCATGCCAGCCTCCTGCTGATGGCGATGGGGTTAGAGACAGGAGGGCAGGGTCCTGCCTTGGGGCCAGCTCCACTTCCCCACTCTGGGTGGGTTCTAGCAGGAGACCTGGATGAATCTCAGAACTCTACTGGTGACCCTAACTATTCCCCGCCCCCCAACCTCCAGGCTCAGCCTAATCAAGCCATGAAGGCTAGGGCTTTGTCTAGTTGCCTAGCGTGACCTCAGCTAGAAACTGGTCTGAGAGGTGAGGGGCAAGGGCGTCCTGAGTGCTGGCTTTGGCCTCTGTGGACTCATGGCCTGCCTCCACCCCCAACCAGCAGTGAGAACACATCCGCACAGATGTGCTATTTGAACCAGACCTAAGGCGTGAATGGAGTTTTGCGATGAGGAAGCTGAGGAAGCGGAACGGCATGAGCGAAGGCATGGCGGTGTGTCCATATGTCACTCCAAGAGAGACGGGATTTCCGGGCGCCGTGAGGAGAGATACCAGAAAAGGGCAAGGAGCTGATGCAAGATTGCCAAGGCTCCAAATGCCATCCCAAGGATAATGGGTATATCCAACTCTAACTAGTAAAATTTTACCAAACGCAAGTCCATGTGCTCGGCACACCGTGAGGCCAAATAGACAGAACGTTGGAGTTTGGAGCAGAGAAAGGTTTATTGCAGGACCAGGCAAGCAGATGAGTGGCTTGTGCCCAAAAATACCCTGAACTCCTCAAAGGGTTTCAGCAAAACACCTTTCAAGGCAAGATGAGGGAGAGGCGGGGTGAGCTGTGCTAACTTTTTGGTGTAGGAAACCTGTGTTCTTGCAGCTGTGCGCCTGGGCCAGGTCACGGCATTCCTATAAGCCTCCAACAAAACAAATGTGGTTCTCTGTTCTGCAGTTCTCTGCCTCTATATGAATGGACTCTTAAAGGTCAGAGCTTCTGAGTACCCTGTATATTTCGGGCTATAAGGCTACCTTCTTTTACAAAGGTGCAGAGCCAGCATGACTAAGCACAGGCAATAGAGCACAAAGGTTTAAGTAAAAAGGAACAGGTATAATATAAAGTCAGAGTTGTTCTCCCCTATTACAATACTGCCAACCATATTTAAGCAGTAAGCCCAGCATTCCCAGAGCTGTGACTTGGACAAAAGACTGGGTGAGCTACAGGAGAGGCAGTCAGTGGGAAATCACTCATTTTGGAGGCAGACTCTAGGCTGCTTGGTGAACGATGAGCTGCTTTACAGAGATTCCCAGCCTCATCAAGGGGAGATGAGGAGTCACCACTTGAATCTAAATTCTGCAGGTTGTTAAAGAGGTCAATAAACAACAGTCTATTTTGTGTCTTCTGTTCTCGGGCACCTTAAAGTACCAGACAATCAGGAGTTATCAGCACGTGTCAAATCAAAAGACACTTAACTTTGTCCTTAAGAGAGATTCAACTTTTTAGATGTGACAAATGTTTGATTCTCTCAGATTTTTCCTTTTTTCTGTGTTTTTTTTTTAATATGGTAAAAAAAAAAACAATATGCAGGGTGACGATGAATTTAGACTACTTCTGTTTTTCTGTCATTTTAAATCTCTCCAACTTATTTTGCATGAAGTACCCTAAAAAGCTAAATAGCTTTTCCTTTTTTGGAAAAAATCTCTTTTAGAGAGCAGTTTATTTTTCTTTATCAA